>JAKSZP010019173.1:0-31368 GCA_022478985.1 Massospora cicadina
AATTATCAATTTCATTAATTAACCCAACATCCACCTTAGTGCTTTAAGATTAGTGCACTAATTTAGGAGGTGCAATTTAGTTAATGCTGTGGGACCACCTTGCACCCAAGTGGACCCATAATTGGACATAATATGATTATATCATAGCTATTATTAGTTATGATAATTGGGATGATTTAAATAGAATTGAGGTGGTTTTTGGAGGGAATTTAGTTATGCAGATAAATCAGGAAAGATCAAAGTATCCATCAATGGGATTAATATATTAGCATTGATGGTTTTCTCAAAGGGTTTATTTTTGAGTCAACTATCAAAACTAACACATGGAACTGGAATAGTATAACACTACGTTCTCCCCAGAGGAGTCACTACTGTGGATCATGGACAGGTTCAAGGCAACTGAGGCCTTACACTGGTTGTACACCCAAATTTTATCAGCCACTGCATAAGACCTGATGAAAGTGGGATGGACAAAGGAAAATGTGGTGGAATGGGGACCCTTCTGAGATTGGTCACCAGATGAGGCCATCAACTGGTACATCAATGGATTTAAACCAATGGAGATGATATACTGGTTCTGAGTGGAGGCCAGTATGGACCTAGTGCGCAAATGAGCAGAGCTGGGGGTGAGTAAACCATTTACGAAACTCTTAGAGGCTGACCATTCCCAATTGAAAAGTGGAAAATCTGGCACAATGCTGCAACAATCACCAAAGCTGCAGACTGGGATGCAGTGGGTTTTACCCCTGAATCAGCCCAACTTGGATGGAACACGAGATTTCACCACAGGCGGCAATGGCGATGAAAGGGGTCATGACCACAGACTTGGGCTTAGAATGGCTCAAAGTGGGGATCTGCTTGGTTTCTATCTGGGATTGGAATCAATACTTTCTGGAACTGACGCTAGCAGCCCCATATACCACCAAAGGTTTCACTCCCTCCAAAGCGTTCAATGGAGTAAAGTGGGTGTTCTGGCAGCCATGTCATTTGTTTTTACAGATGGGGGCTGGAATAGTGTCACAGTAAGGGACTGGTGCCAGCTAGCTCGATTATGCTGGAGGTCCTTCAAAAGTACCTCCACCCAACGTGAGGCCCAAAATCCACCTCAAGTGGTACCAACTGGGGTTCTCACTGTCAGATGCCCTAGAGTGGAAGAGCCTCGATATCAGAGCACAAATAGCTAAAAGTATCAGCTGCTGAGGTATTAGCATCCACCAGATTGAAGTGTTCCTCAACTGGGGGGTCAGCCTCAATGAATCAGTAAGCTGAATTTGAAGGGAAAGACCCCCGCCAAAGTACCCAAACCAAGCGCTAAGACAAAATCCTACAGTGCTGCGGCAGCGCATACCAAAGACAACACCTGGAATGGGGCAGGGAGCCACATTGAGTACATCCATCAGTTGGCAGTGGGGGCTTTACAGACCGCCAGGCAACAAAATCATACCTAAAGGATGCTATCCAAATCCACCTGCAGCTAGTATAGGAGGAGGAATGGTCCAACTTGATAATGTCAATTTATCAGAAACTCAACAAAGTCCTAGCTGGAGGGGACTTTGATCACCACTGGGTACCTGAATGGGGCTATATAGATATAGCGATCCCAGGAGAATTGGACCACAAGAAACTCCTCAAATCGACATCAAATACAAGGGGATCTATCTGTGAATGGAACTGATCAGATATGCCAGCCAAAACGCAAGGTGGGTAACCTTCCAGAAATTTCCAACCAATTGCAAACAGGAGTGGGTGCACAAAGTGATCTGGACTGGATTGTCATACTATGGGGAAGTATGAGAATTTTGGTAAGCTTGTGGTTATTACATCATGAAGTGCCTCCACCATCGGATAGTGGAAGCACTTTACTAACTGGCACCCCGGATGAAACCAAACAAAATTGCTCTACCCAGATTCATCCACCTGCCCAGCCTTGATATGGTAGTATACGTCAAACAGGAGGATGCCAAACAATTGTGCCAGTTCTGTTACCAGACCAGTCACACAATGGCTCAATGCCACCATCATAAAGGTAAAACTAGATGGGAAATGAATATGACCCTGTTGGGGGAATCGCCAAGGTTGGTACCAAGACTTTCCTATGCCTGAAAGCCAGAGAATGGATCCCACACAACCTAACAGAGGTAGCGGATATGAAATGTCAACAACAAGAATTGGACCTGGCACATAGAGAAGCGTAGGAACGAGAAGCAGCAAAGCAACCCAAAGTGGATGATGAATTATTTATAAATCTGAACCTCAAATCTTATGCAATGGATGAGGGAACTGACCCCGGACAACAGAGTAACATCCAACCCAAGCGGAATGGACAGTCTGCGAGGAGGAAAGATGGCAGAAGGCGAACCCAAAGGAGCCTCCCAAGCAAAGATGGATGCAGAAGCCAGCAAATCAAATCAAAGCCTGACAAGATGAAAGTGAATACTAAATTGAATTGGAAGTCATTGGCAAATTAACCTGAGGTGACCAGTGAAAAATCAGCAGGAGCGATGAAATTGATAAAATTAGCCAGAAAATCACCGGATAAAAAATTGAGTTCTTCCATTAAATTGAATGAAGGGGTGCAAATCTGATCGATGGATGAAGGGGAACCTGCCACTCCGCCAGCAGGGGACAAGGGGCACCCTGACCCAAATATAAAACCATCACATTATCCATCAACAGGGAGATGGGGATGACGACCAAATTTCTAGTACACAGGATGCCCGGGAATATAATCCCAGTACCAACCAACTGACCCCAAGAACCAGATTTTGCACCCCACCAACCATTGACACCATCATCATCAGCCAACCAGACCTCAGTACGGGACTCAATCTACAACCCAGACAATGCTAAACCTCATACCCATGGGTCAGGCAGCTGGAAATGAGGATAGAAACTACAAATGCTTGGGGGATGGTGAGTATGCGAATGAGGAGGAGGAAGATGCACCATTTAAAAAGTAATAATAATATTGACCTAATTTTTTTACTGAAACATAAGCAGGTAACTAGAAGGAAATGGTGCCAAGCTTGAACTGTAATGCAAAAAACCACCTGTGGTCCCACCAGATAGGCTACCAAGCCCTATGGACGGACCACATGGCAATAGTCGCAATGGACAAGAAAATAGACCTGGAATTTATGGAAGAAACTCATGCCAGTAGGATCTTGATAGCGACGGCTACAAACAGAGAAACTGGCAGGAGCATACGAGTGGTAGCAGTCTACACCTCACTGAAGCACCATGAAAACCAGATATTTTTGGAGATTCTTAGTGGAAGTGCCATCTGAAGCGATGACCATAATAGCAGGTGACCTGAACTGTTGGACAAATGTGAGCTGGGATACGTTCCCAACAAGAGAACGTCCCAACAGTAAGGCCAGCTAGATGCTCAATTACCTAGTCAAATCAGGGATGTGACTAACAATTGACAAAGAGGACGATGACCTGGCCAACTTAATGTGGTGGTCATATGACGCCGCTGGATCCCCATTGTCAGGATCACGTTTTGACTACATCCTAGTGTCATCAGATATCAAGCTGATGATGTCCAACAGCGAGGTTAGCATAAATGCCAAAAGTGACCATATGGTCATTTGCGTGGATATTGACCTCAATGCACCTCTGAGGAACCGCGAGTGGCAACTGGCACCAGCCACACTGAGGGACGGGGAATGGCGCCAAAAGATTGATGCTGGACTAGATAGACTGGTAGCATATCTGGACAACCACCCGGAGTTGGGCCTGATAGAACAATGGACCCAGATCAAAGCAAAAATGAAGCACAATAGTATGAAGTATGAAAAAACGACCTCCTACAAGCAAACTGCCGCCATGAAGCAGCTGAAATCTAAACTAGAAAGGCTGAGGCTCACCTGGTGGGACAGTGAGGACTGGTGGAGTGAGTACCAAACAACACACAAAAAGTATTGAGCCATAATGATGAAGCATGACTCAGAGAGATGTATTAATGCGACTTACCAATATCAGAGTCTAGTGGGGACAATGACCAAAGAGGGCCTGAAACACCTCAAGGAAATTTGAACCAAGGCTAGGGTACAGGAAGTGGAGATAGCGGAAGGGAAGTATCAACAGACCCTGAAACAATTAAGCGTGAGGCTGAGCTTTTTTATGGTGATATTTTCTGACAACAAAAAATGAGTTAATCAA
Source organism: Massospora cicadina (assembly GCA_022478985.1). Classification (NCBI taxonomy): domain Eukaryota; kingdom Fungi; phylum Entomophthoromycota; class Entomophthoromycetes; order Entomophthorales; family Entomophthoraceae; genus Massospora; species Massospora cicadina. The sequence continues at coordinate 4,168 of JAKSZP010019173.1, forward strand.
TGACAAAAACCCTTATTGACCAGGCCAAGCTGGCACTAGGGGGCTGTACGCTGAGAGATGTTGCTAAGCTATCCGCCGAAATCTCTATTGAAGAAGTTATGAGGGCACTAAAGAAGTAGCCAAGAATGAAAGCACCAGGCCCTGAAAATATGTGTGATGAAATATACAGAGTATTCTGAGACTGCACACGCCGGAGCTCAAAGCCCTATTCAACCACTGTTTACAAAATGGCCAGCAAATTCCAGGAGGCCAAGAGACCTGAATCGTACTTCTGTACAAAAAGGGCCTCAGATGCCAACTTTGGAACTGGCGCCTGATTGTACTATTTAATGCCAATTATAAACTGCTCATGAACATACTATCTAATTGACTGATGACAACAGCACCGCGCATGCTCCATAAAGCCCAGAACAGCTTTGTTAAAGGCCGTAGTATATGGGACAGCATTGGTTCAGTCCAGAGCGTACTCCAGGATGTGAGGGGCATCAAACAGGGGTACCTTATATTCCTCGACATGGAAAAGGCATATGACCAAGTTGCATGGTCATTCCTTCACGAGGCACTAAAGGCAGTCAGTATCCCCAACACTTTTTGAGCTTGGATAATGACGCTGTACTCGGGCCTGGTAATGAAGGTGATTGTCATAGATGGCATAACCAACGAAATCCTTGTCAGGAAAGGTCATTAACAAGGCGCCCCTATGTCACTGATACTCTTCAACTTTGCAGCCAACATTCTACTGGCGGCAGCAGATGTGAAGCTCTGGGGTTTAGTCCACCCTAACCAAATGCCACTGAAAATGCTAGCATTTGCTGATGACATGGTAGTAGGCATAAGCTCACTGACTGACCTCCAGGGTGCCAAGGAACTATTAAACCTCTATCAGCTAGCATCAAACGCAAAAATCAACTTGGCAAAAACCTCAGTGATGAGGGTCAGCAACCCGAGCTTCAGCCCAACTAACACAGCGCCAATCATGAACTCCTAGACAGTATGATACCTCAGGATACTCTTCAATGATAAGGGACCAGTGGTACTGGAGACTGAACAGGAAGTATTGACAAGCTTATCGATCTGAATGGCATGCTGGAAGAGCGCCAGACTATGTCTCAAGGAGAAAGTGAAGGCAATAAACGTCTTCATCTTCTTGAAATTGTGGTAAGTTGCTCATATGCTGCCAATGAGCCCAAACTTAGAAAAAAAAATCAGTACAATGCTCTAAACCTTCCTGTGGTTCAAGGCGAAGGCGGCGCCAATACCACTGGAAGCTCTGTCAAAACCAAAGAATGAAGGAGGCATGGGCCTCCTGGACTTTGAATCTCAAGCCTGGCACATATAAGAGAAGTTGTTTCTGAAGCTAACACAGACGCACATGCACTGTCCAACCCTAGCGTGGGGCGTGAACTGGGCAAGAGCCCTAGGCTTTAAGAGCCAGTCTCTTCCCGCTCAATATGTGAAATAATAGCGCACTACCCACAGATAGTCTCCTAAAAGGGTACTCTACACTACTGGCAACTATGCAATTGGGCCATGCACCAGGGAGGATAGTCATTTGAGCGATTGGACTTCGAAGACAACCAAATTCAAAGGGACATCAAAGCCTGTAATTCTGCAATGATTTCCACAACAAGTTGGGAGGAGCGTAACTGAATTGCCAACGAATATTCAACCAAGTTGATCAGAATAAGGTACAAATTGACACTGATAGAATATGGGGATCCAATCCCAAAACCAGGAAGCAATCCTCCCACCCATCCACAAATTTTAAATGACTGGACTACAAAAAGCCATGACACCAAATACCCAATGAAGGAGTTGATTTTAAACCTGAACTCCTGCTTGGTAATGGCCAAACAGAGTTTGTTAACCTGGCAGATCCAAAATCAGGCATTCAAATTGGGCAAGCATAGTGGGCCAGACTACCAGCACAAAGAATGCTCCATATGTGCTGAGCCAGAAGCAGACATAGCCCACCATTACTATGAATGCGCCGTGTTCAAAAAATACTGGTCCACAATGTGCTACATCCTATCAGGCAAACAATCGCCACTTGGAATAATTCCATCACAAGATCTTTTCTTCACAAAAACCCTGAAAATGGTTCCAATCAAATATGGGCCTTCATTTACCATTATTGTGTATGGGTGGTTAACTGCGCACTTGTCGCCAAGGTTTTGAGCAACGAGCGCCCCCCACCACAGAGGTTTGGTATTGAAGTCCATTTGGATTATTTCTGATCAGCTCTGTTAGATCTCAAAATTTTTGCGCATAATCCCCGGGTGTTATAAAGCCACATGTTTGACTCTCCCCACTGGATTGCTCATCGCATGTGATGAGGCAACTAATCAACTGAGAATCAAATGGCCTGTAAGCCCACTGATGCTAGAACCATGGCTAGCAATGGCGATTGCCAATCAGCAATGGTCAGAGGTGCTAGAACTCCAGTGGCCTGAACCCCTGGTCCTTTTTACCCTTGGTTGAATCACCTGTATTCTGCCCTCCCCTCTTAATTTCCCTTAAATTTATTCTAAATAAAGTATGGAGTTTTTTTTAAAAAAATCTAGCATAATCGGCTCAGCTTTTGGCTATAAACTTAAATTTTAGATTGGTCATTTGTTCAAATCCTAGCACAATCACTTATGATATATGTCCTATGGCTGGGAATATACAAAATTCAAACAGTATGAGATCATAGCAGAATGAGCTTAAAGCATTATAGATGGCTATCTTTTTTGCATAATTTGACCAATATACTCATCTTAATCTGGTAAAATAAATTGTTTTAGATAGTGATAATAAAATTACCATAGATTGACTAATAAGCAACCAAATCTAATAAAGTGAATTACTATATATGGCAATCAGTAAATTCAGCATAAGTTGACCAATAAAATCATCTAAATTTTAATAGAATGAAGTATTGTAGATGGTGATCAGTAGATTAATATACTTTGACCAATAGAAACATCTAAATTTAATAAAGTGAATTATTAGTATATTTTTTATAAGATACTATATGTAATATATACAATAAGTTTCAATTTTATGGAGAAATATTAATGGGTCAAAAAGTATACTGAGTTAGTATTATTTAATAAGAGTAGGAAAAAGAGACACTCTAAAAAACACTTATTTTTTTGGAGGGGAAGAACTGGTTGAAAAGATTTTTGGGAAAAAGAATCTTCTGGAGAAATTTTTTTGAGAAAAAAGAACCTCCTTTAAAAAAAACTCTAAACAGTATGAAGTAATTAATTAAATTATGCCTCCTCAATAAAACCCTTTTTGAAGTAAGCGCCATATTTTAACTGACTTATAATAGGCATTCATAATATATACTTAGCACTGTATATTCTAAGTTGCTTATAGTTTACATTTAGACCCAATCCAGACATAGATATAACTTTTATTTATAAGTAAAAATTTTATAAGTCAGGTTGAAAGATGGCGCTGACTTCAAAAAAGGTTTTATTAAGGAGGCATAATTTCTCAATTATTTCATATTTTTTAGAGCTTTTTTTTAAAAAGGTTCTTTTTCTCTCAAAAAATTTAAATAATTTTATCATTTAACCCTTTTATATAGTTAAAACTGATATTGTAAGTATAAATAAAACTAAAAAAATGATGAATTAATGTAGTTATCAATTTCTTTAAACTACTGTGTATCTGCATTTACTTTGGTTTTGCTTTGGACAATAATATAAGATGTTCTATATTTTGGAGTAGTATCTATATATATATAAATAGAAAAAAGAACCTCCTTTAAAAAGCTCTAAAAAGTATGAAATAATTGAGAAAATTATGCCTCATTAATAAAACTCTTTTTTGAAGTCAGCGCCATCTTCCAACCTGATTTATAGAAATTTGCTCAAAAATACAATTTATATCTTATGCCTGGATTGGGTCCAAATGTAAACTATAAGCAACTTAGAATATATAGTACTGAGTATATGAATTATAAGTACCTATTATAAGTCATTTATAATATGACGCCAACTTCAAAATGAGCTTTATTGAGGAGGCATAATATCTTGATTATTTCATACTTATTATTGCTTTTTTTAAAGAAGGTCCTTTTTTTCCCAATTTTTTTTTGAGAAAATTCTTTTTTCTAAAAAAATCTTTATCCTCATTTCTTCCTTTTTAAACAAAATTAGTGCATTTTTAAAAGTGGCTCTTTTTCCTACTTTTATTGAATATTATTATCTATATATATTGTTTTTGACCCCTTACTATTCCTTTATAAAATTAAAACTTATTGTATATATCTCACATATAGTATCTTTTATTTAACTGAGGTAAGCTGACCAGGAGACAGACATTACCAAATATATGTGAAACTAAGAGAATAACTAAGAGATATAAAAATTGTGCACCCCAGGGTACTCAAGTTACCCCTGTTGCCATCGGGACTGCCAGGTATGGGGGGAGTTGGTGCAATACTCTGAGGGGGTTTCCCTGCTATGGAGCAGGTGTGAAGGAAAGGGTCTGTGTGGAGGAACCATAGTGGGAACCATGATTCTATGAGAGCTTTTTGTCTTGGTCTCATATATCATTAGAGCCAGGCTTGGAAGTGCTCTAGTAAGTGGACATGGAATCTGTTAATAATGCCATGAATGGTTGGGACTGTGCCCTTGAACGCATCTAATGCAATTGTGTGTATTGTCCACATTGCAATGGGTATTATTAGGGAGCAGAGTGTAGATGGGATTGGTGACTTGATCTGGAGCGCGAAGATTCTCTTTGATATCGAGAATTCCTGTTTGTTTTGAATCTTGAGCAGGCGTGCGACTTCCTGCCATATAGCTTTGGTTGGGGGGCATGTTTCTAGGTGGTAATGTAGGGATCCCTCCCCTCCACATACTGCACATGTTTTGTGGAGGGAGTTGGAGCGGTCCGCCATCCTATAGGTCCTTCTCAAACAGTGCCATGAGTTTGCTCTTATCCTTGGTTATAGGAGTGGGTGGTGTGTCATTTTCCACATTGCTTTCTGTGTGGTTAAATCATAGGGAATGTCCAGCATATCTAGGTATTCTATCCTAGCTATGCTCGGGGTTGTTGCGAGAATATCCCTCTGGGGGTGGTTTTCTGGGTTTCTTAATTTGAATTGGGGGCTGGGTCGTCCCCTTCCCTGTATAGTACCCATGTTCTCTATGGTCCATCCCATACAGCGGATAGTTCAAAGGATATGTTTGAAATGAGGGGAGGTTCCATGTGGACACGTTGCAGTAGGGTGCTTGGCAAGGTATGAAAGTAGTCTGGGTGGACTATGTGGGTTGGTTAATTTGAGCGCCTGTGCAAAGTTAGTCTTTGCTGCTCTGGACCAATGTTGTTGCGGGAGGTCTGGAGCAAGGATTTCCTTTATCCAGGTACCTAGGATGTGATTGGAATGGCTCTCAAAATCTATTAGTCCCATGCCTCCGCTTGAGCGTGGGCCAAATAGTGTTTCCATCCGTATAGGAGGGTGAGAGCCAGGCCACAGCCAGCCCTGGATAAGCGCGCGAATTGAGGTCATAAAGGTAGGTGAGAAGGCTATCGCATGGGCCTGGTACCACAGTATTGGGAGGATGAGCGAGTTAGCAACTGTAACTCGTCCTGTTAGTCCTGGGGTTCTTCCCTTGAGGGAGGCGACGCGTTTGGATACCCGTTGTAACAGGTTACTTTCCATTGTCTCATTAGCATATCCCCCTGATTCTAGCCAAGTTCCAAGGTGTTGGACAGGAGTGGTGGTGGGAGGTGTTGCAAAGGGTAATATAATTGGGTTTTTTCTTTGAGTGTTGGTGTGAGGTTCTGATGTTGTGGCCCAATTGTTTGTGTATTTGCCTAAGAGGATGATTTCTGTCTTCCTTTTGTTGAGCGATGCATTGCTCACCTTGGAGTATTCCTCTAGAGTGTGTTCCAGCTGTCAGGAATCTTCATTATTTGCTATACCTGCTACGCAGTCATCTGCAAAGGCCAGTATCTTGACTGTTGGTTGTCCCTGTGCAGTTATACCCATGAGACGTGAGTCAGTTACTTGGAGGAGCGGGTCAAAGCTGAAATTGTATAGCAGTGGGCTGAGGGGATCCCCTTGTTTGAGCCCTCTGTGTGGTTTGATATTGTTTGTTAGGAATCCAGGGCCGCATACAGCCATGGTTGCAGATTCTGTTAAGAGCATCGCTCATTTTATGAATCTTGGTGGGAGTTTGAAGGCATGTAGACATTCTTTTAGGTATGGCCATCTAACACGGTCATACGCCTTTTCCTGAGCCAAGAAGACCAGGGCACCATTTGCTTTTATTTTGCAAATATTTGCAACAGGGTGAATGTTGTTCCATATTGAACGCCCTGGTATAAACCCAAACTGGTTGGGTGATAGGACGTCAGATGCAATCGCGCCTAATCTAGCTGCTAAAATTTTTGTTATAATTTTTGTGTCAGTGTTGGAGAGTGCAATTGGGCGCCAGTTGGCCAGGTCCAACTTGTCACCCTTTTTATACAAGGTTATAACGTAGGATTCATGGCCTCCTGGTAATAGGCGTGTTTAAACAAACTTTGGTTCATTGACGCCAATAGGAGGGGGGCAATTTGTTAAAGATATTTTTTGTAAAATTCGTAAGATATCCCATCAGGCCCTGGGCATTTTCTACGTGGCGCACCGCGAATTGTTTCCCAAAGCTCCTCCCATGTGATAAGTATAGTATATTGTAATTTGGTGGTGTACTTTGTATCTTGGTAGTTTGAATAAATTCTTTAATTTTTTGTGGATATGTTGGTATATCGCGATATAATTTGGTGTAATAGCGGTGTACTTCCGCCTTGACCTCCTCAGGGTCAGTTGCCACAGTGCCATTGGTCTTGCGGACCTGTGTGCACATGGGCTGGTTTCTGTGGGAATGGAATTGGCAGAAAAAGTATGTCAAACAGGTTTCGCCTTCCTTTATGAACTTACCTTTGTTCAATACTTTGATTCTGTGTTGGTCAAAGATGAGATTGTTAAGTTGGGCTGAAATTTTTTCCCATTTGCATCCCCAATTAGGGCTATAGCTAGATCTCGGAGTATTTATTTACAGGTGGTCTAGTTCAGCCAAGGTACGCTTGATTGTGGCTGTGTCCGCAGTGTACTTGCGTGATGCAATATGTTGGGTTTTGTTGATTAGATTTTTTCTGAAATTTTCCCATGTTCCAATGGGATCTGAAGTGAATGGAGCTGTGAATTCTGGGTTTGTAGCCTTGTTTTCAACCCAGTCAGATATCTCAGGCAATCTTATATTTTCTGTGTGAAGCTTTCTCCAAGGTGACACCTGTGTGTGGGATTGGGCTTGGCGCTAACTGCACCATAACTAATCGGTGATCAGAAAAATTGATCTTTTTTGTTGTAAATTTAGAGATTCTTGAGTGGTGGGATTGTGGGATGAGGATGTGGTCAATATGACTCATTGATATGAGCAGTCCCTCACGTATGTTGGGTCTTTTCATATGGGGAAGGATTGGAGAATTGGGAGGAAGAGCATCCTGTAAGCCAAGAGATGCCTTCATTGTGCGATATTCAATGTGTCCAGGTGGGTATCCCCTGGGATTAGGCCATCAATCTGTATTGGGGTTATCCCAGCAGTTGAAATCGCCTAACATGATGATATCTGGTGGGAGGGTGAGGGTAGAAATTTTTTCAATTTTTTTTTCTCTCAGTTGCAGTGCACGGTGCATAGATACATGCTAACAAAATTATTTCATCTTGGCATGTGATTGTTGCTACAAGGACTTGACCATGTAAGTGTGATGATGAATTTGTAATTTTAAATTTTTTGTTGTTTTGGACTATCACCCCACAGTGAGATGTCCATACTGATTGTGATGGTGCGACCCTTGTTGACCAGGATTCTTCTTCCCCTTGTAGGCAGTGGGTTTCTTGGATGGCCAAAATGTCTACAAGAGGTTTTCGCAGGAATGCCAGCTTTTTGGCTTGGGATGTATGAGCCCTGGATCCCGTGATATTTAATGTCTCTATTGACACTGAGGTGCCCGTGGCGCCTCAGGAGCGGTTGGGAGGACCCTCTGGTCCTATCCCACCGCGGCTCATTTTGGCCATGCTCCACGTCTGTACTCCAACTCTTTCACTGCCATTGTTGGTTTCCTTAATCTGACCCAATGATTCAAGGGAATTGCGGTTTTTTGCATTTGCATCAACTTTTCCTGCACAGGTCTCATGTTGATTTGATGCTGGTTGTTGATTGGATTTTATATTTTTGAGGTTCAACTTTGTTGCATTGTGCACCACATTTTCACCCAAATTGCAGTTGCATTGTTCCTCAGTAAGTGCATGACTGATGACGCTTTGTGGATCAGTCTGGTTACTGTGAAAATTTTTGACCTGGGCATATTGTTCTGATTGGTTGGTTCGGTGAATATCTGAAATATCCTCCTGAATTTGTCCATGGTTAATGGCGGATTCCACGTGTGCCGCCGCTTCAGCCGCTGCTCTCTTGCAGGATTTTTGTGCTGCTTTACGCTGTTTACTTTAACTGGGTCCATGATAGAGTATAGTCCATCTTCACCCCAGCAGAATGGGTGGTGGCCATCAGTCATTTTGGCGAAGTTTTCATTATCTTCGTCCATAGCTTCTTCACAAAAATCATTTTCCATTAAGCCCTCTTTTACAGGGCATGCATGTTCCTTGTGGCCCAGTGAGCCACAGTGGTTGCAAATGGGTGGTGCGCATTCTGGTGTAGCTCAGAATGTGGCTGACTGGCCCCCATCTGCGAAGTGAAATTCTGCTGTGCAGGGAATTCTGAATAAGTCCTCTTCCACTTCTGGGAAGGGGTTGATTACAGCAATAGCTTTGCCCAAGCATAGGTTGGGCATCAGGCGAAATTGCTGTAATTTGAGTTGCTGAATTTCTCTATAGGCTACAAGACCTTTGCAGAGCTCCTCCTCGATTACCTTATGAGGAAGGTTGGTGGGGAGCAAGTCAAAAGAAACGAACAAAGTTTTCACTTTGTTCCATCTGGTGTGTGCGGTGCGCACAATTTTTTTGCCCTTGGGGAGGGCAAATTCCATGCAGATTTTTGCTGCGGCATCGGCTTCATCAGCTGTTTCAAAACCAATATTGATCCAGCCACATCCCATGTTGTTGGTGGCTACGTACACCAAGCGAGGGAAAAGTGAGGGCTGTGCCTCACATGTTTTCTCCCACAGGTTTGGTGACTCATCCCCAAGGAAGAGTCTGATCCCGTGTTCCACCTTTGACAAAGGTTGGTTGAATTGAATGTACATGTATTGCGCATGCTTTACAGTAAATACCATAAACCCAGATGGTGTCTGAGTTTGTGATTTCTTTGCAGATTGGGTTCCTGGTCCCCCTCCATGGCGTTTCTTGCCCTTAGTTGCACCGTTAAGCGCACCGCTTGCCACAACACTCACCCATGTTGTATTATTTTTGTTATTAAAGTCGCCCATCTTTCCTGTGTGTGATTATCCAAATTTGATGTTCAAATCAAATTGTAGTAACTAAAGTGATTGTTACGAGAACGAAAAGCCACACATATAGTATATTATAAACAAATATACTAATAATTCACTTTATTAAATTTAGATGTTTCTATTGGTCAAAGTATATTAATTTACTAATCACCATCTACAATACTCCATTTTATTATATTTAGATGATTTTATTGGTCAACATATGCTGAATTTACTGATTGCCATCTAAAGTAATTCATTTTATTAGATTTGGTTGCTTTTATTAGTCAATCTATGGTAAATTTATTATCACTATCTAAAATAATTCATTTTATCAAATTTAAATGAGTTTATTGGTCAAATTATGTAAAAACAATAGCCATCTACAGTGATTTAAGCTCGTCTGTCTATGATCACATACTGTCTGAATTTTGAATATACCCTCCAGCCATAGGACATATATCATAAGTGATTGCACTAGGATCTGAACAACCAACCTTTCTAAAATTTAAGTTTAGAGATAGAAGCAGAGCTATCTATGCTAGATTTTTTAAAAAAACTCCATACTTTATTTAGAATAAATTTGAAGGGAAAGTAAGAGGGGAGGGCGGAATACAGTAGATTCAGCCAAGGGTAAAAAGGACTTGGGGTTCAGGCCACTAGAGTTCCAACACCTCTGACCATTGCTGATTGGCGATCACCATCACTAGCCATGGTTCTAGCATCAGCAGGCTTACAAACCATTTGATTCTCATGAGATTAGTAGTCTCATTGCATATGATGAGCAATATGATGGGGAAAGCCAAACGTGTGGCTTTATAACATCTGGGGATTAGGAGCAAAAATTTTGAGATCCAATGGAGCTAATCAGAAATTATCCAAATAATCTTTTATACCAAACCTTTTTGGTGGGGGCGCTTGTTTCTCAAAACCTTGGTGATGAGCGCACAGTGAATTCCCATACACAATAATGGTAAATGAAGGCTCATAATTGATTGGAGCCATTTTCAGGGTTTTTGTGAAGAAAAGATCCTGCAATGGATGTATTCTCAGTAGCAATTGTTCACCTGATAGGATTTAATGCATTGTGGTCCATATTTTTACAACACGGCGCATTCATAGTAATGGTGGGCTATGTCTGCTTCCAGTTCAGCGCATATGGGGCATTCTTTGTGCTGGTAGTCAGTCCCACTGTGCTTGCCCAATTTGAATGCCCAATTTAGGATCCGCCAAGTTACCAAACGCTGTTTAGACGTTACCAAGCAGGAGTTCAGGCCTAAAATCAACTCCTTTGTTGGGTAGTTGGTGTCGTGGCCTTTGGTAGTCCAGTCATTTAGGATTTGTGAATGGGTGGGCGGATTGCATCCTGGTTTTGAGAGCAGATCCCCATATTCTATCAGTGTCAATTTGTACCTTATTTTGATTAACTTTAATGCATATTCATTGGTAATTTGGTTACACTCCTCCAAGCTTGTTGCAGAAATCATTTCAGACTTGCAGGCTTTGGCGTCCCTTTAAATTTGGTTGGCATCTCAGGCTGATCACTCAAATGACCATCCAACATGGTGCATGGCTTGATTGCATAGTTGCCAGTAGTGTGGACTACCTTATTGGGAGGTTATCTTTGGGTGATGCGCATCCATTCACATATTGAGCGGAAAGAGACTGGCTCGTGGAGGCCTAGGGCTTTTGCCCAGTTCACGCCCCACGCTAGGGTCGGACAGCGCATGTGCATCTGTGTTAGCTTCAGAAACAACTTCCCCCATATGTGCCAGGCGTAAATTCGAAGTCCAGGAGGCCTATGCCTCTTACATTCTTTGGTTTTGACAAAGATTCCAGTAATATCAGCGCCACCTTCGCCTTGAACTACAGGAAGGTTTGGAGCATTGTCCTAATTTTCATCTCTAAGTTTGGGCTCATTGGAAGCATATGAGCAACATACCACAATTTGAGAAGATGAAGATGTTTATTGCCTGCACTTTCTCCTTGAGGCAAGAAGGCGCTTTTCCAGCATGCCATTCAGATCAATAAGCTTGACATACTTCCTGTTTGGTCTCCAGTACCACTGGTCCCTTATCATTGAAGAGTATCCTGAGGTATCAGACTGTCTAGGAGTGCATGATTGGCGTTGTGTTAGTTGGGCTAAAGCTCGGGTTGCTGACCCTCATCACTGAGGTTTTTGCCAAGTTGATTTTTGCGTTTAATGCTAGCTGATAGAGGTTTAATAGTTCCTTGGCGCCCTGGAGGTCAGTCAGTGAACTTATGCCTACTACCATAAAATCAGCGAATGCTAGCATCTTCAGTGGCATTTGGTTAGGGTGGACTAAACCCTGGAGGTTTGCATCCACTGCAACAGTAGAATGTTGGCTGCAAAGTAGAAGAGTATCAGTGACATAGGGTCGCCTTGTCAGAGAACTTGCCCAACAGGGATTTTGTTAGTTACACCATCTATGATAATCACCTTCATTACCAGGCCCGAGTAAAGCGTCATTATCCGTGCTCAAAAAGCGTTGGGAATACTGACTGCCTTTAGTGCCTTGTGAAGGAATGACCATTCAACTTTGTCATATGCCTTTTCATGTCAAGGAATATAAGGTACCCCTGTTTGATGCCCCTCACATCCTGGAGTACACTCTGGACTGACCCAATGCTGTCCCATATACTACGGCCTTTAACAAAGATGTTCTGGGCTTTATGGAGTATGCGCGGTGCTGTTGCCATCAGTCAATTAGCTAGTATGTGCATGAGCAATTTATAATCGGCATTCAATAGTACAATCAGGCGCCAGTTCCGAAGTTGGCATCTGAGGCCCTTTTTGTACAGAAGTACGATTCAGGTCTCTTGGCCTCCCAGAATTTTCTGGCGATTTTGCAAACAGTGGTTAAAGAGGGCATTGAGCTCCAGCACGATGTGGTCTCAGGATATGCTGTATAATTCTGCACACATATTGTCAAGGCCTGGTGCTTTCATTCTTGGCAAATCCTTTAGCGCCCTCTTAACTTCATTGATAGAAATTTTGGTGGATAGCTTGGCGACATCTTCTGGCATACAGCCCCCCAGTGCCAGCTTGTCCAGGTCAATAATGGTATTTGTTGCCAATTCTCTCATTTCTCATTGGCATAAGAGATCACCATAAAAACCTTGACCTCGAACTTGATTGTTTCAGGGTTTGTTAATAATTCCCCTTCTGCTGTCTCCACTTCCCGTACCCTAGCCTTGGTTCAGATTTCCATGAGGTGTTTCAGGCCCTCTTTGGTCATCAACCCTACTTGACTCTGATATTGGTAAGTCACATTAATCCATCTCTCTGAGTCTTGCTTCATCATTATGGCTCATTACTTTTTGTGTGTTGCTTGGTACTCGCTCCACCAGTCCTCACTGTTCCATCAGGTGAGCCTCAGCCTTTCTAATTTAGACTTCAGCTGCTTCATGGTGGCAGTTCACTTGTAAGAGGTCACTTTTTAAAACTTCATACTATTGTGTTTCATTTTCGCTTTGATCTGGTTACCATCGAGCTATCAGGTCCAACTCTGGGTGGTTGTCCAGGTATACTATCAGTTGATCTAGTCCAGCGTCAATCTTTCAGCGCCATTACCTGTCCCTCAGTGTAGCTGGTGCCAGTTGCCACTCGTGGATCCTTGGAGGTTCATCAAGGTCTATACCCACGCAAATGACCATGTGGTCACTTTCAGCATTTATGCTAACCTTGCTGTTGGACATCATTGGCTTGAGATTTGATGACACTAGGATGTAGTCTAAACGTGATCCGGACAGTGGGGATAAGTTGGCGTCATATGACCACCGCGTTAAGTTGGCCAGGTCATCGTCCTCTTCATCAATCGTTAGGCACATCCCCAATTTGACTAGGTTTTCAAGCATCTCGTCAGCCTTACTATTGTGACGTTCTCTTGTCAGGAATGTATCCTGGCTCAATTTGTTTAACAGTTCAGGTCACCTGCTATCATGGTCATCACTTCAGATGGCCTTTCCACTAAGAATTCCCAAAAAATTTGGTTTTCATGGTGCTTCAGTGGGGTGTAGACTGCTACCACTCGTATGCTCCTGCCTGTTTCTCTGTTTGTAGATGTTGCTACCAAGATCCTATTGGCGTGAGTTTTTTCCACGAGTTCCAGGTCTATTTTCTTGTCCATTACGACTATTGCCACGTGGTCCGTTCATAGGGCTTGGTAGCCTATTTGGCGGGACCATGGGTGGTTTTCGCGTTGCAGTTCAAGCTTGGCACCATTTCCTTTTGGTTACCAGCTTGTGTTTCTTAAAATAAAAACAGGTCAATATTATTATTAGTTTTTTATGGTGCATCTTCCTCCTCCTCATATGTATGCTCGCCATCCCCCAAGCATTTGTGGTCACTATCATCATTTCCGGCTGCCTGACCCATGGGTATGAGGTTTAGCATTTTCTGGGTTGTGGATCAAGTCATGTACTGAGGTCTGGTTGGTAGATGATGGTGGCGTCAATGGTTGCCAGGGTATATTATTTGGTTTTTGGGGTCAGTTGGTTGGTACTGGAATTATATTTCTCGGACATCCTGTGTACTAGAAATTTTTTCGCCATCCCCATCTCCCTGTTGATGGATAATGGGATGATTTTATGATTGGGTCAGGGTGCCCCTTGTCCCCTGCTGGCGGAGTGGCAGATTCCCCCTCATCCATTGGTCAGATTTTCATCCCTTTGTTTGATGTAATGGCAGAACTTAATTTTTTAGTTGGTGATTGTCCAGCTGACTTTGTCAATTTCATTGCTCCTGCTGATTTTTCACTGGTCGCCTCAGGTTGATTTGCCAATGACTTCCAATTAAATTTAGTATTTACTTTCATCTTGTCAGGATTTGATTTCGATTTGCTGGCTTCCTGCATCCATCCTTGCTTGGGAGACTCCTTTGGGCTCGCCTTCTGCCATCTTTCCTCCTCGCAGACTGTCTATTCCGCTTGGGTTGGATGTTACTCTGTTGTCCGGGGCCAGTTCCCTCATCCATTGCAAAAGATTTGAGGTTCAGATTTATAAATAGTTCATCATCCAATTTGGGTTGCTTTGCTGCTTCTCGTTCCTACGCTTCTCTTTGTTCCAGGTCCAATTCTTGTTGTTGACATTTCATATCCGCTACCTCTGTTAGGTTGTGTGGGATCCATTCTCTGGCTTTCAGGCGGAGGAAAGTCTTAGTACCAACCTTGGTAATCCCCCAACAGGGTCATATTCATATTCCCATCTAGTTTTACCTTTATGATGGTGTCATTGAGCCATTGTGTGACTGGTCTGGTAACAGAACTGGCACAATTGTTTGGCATCCTTCTGTTTGACGTATACTACCATATCAAGGCTGGGCAGGTGGATGAATCTGGGTAGAGCAATTTTGTTTGGTTTCATCCAGGGTGCCAGTTAGTAAAGTGCTTCCACTGTCCAAGGGTGGAGGCACTTCGCAATGTAATCACCACCGGCTTGCCAGAATTCTTATACTTTTGCATAGTATGACAATCCAGTCCAGATCACTTTGTGCACCCACTCCCATTTGCGATTGGTGGGGAAATTTTGGAAGGTTACCCACCTTGCGGTTTGGTTGGCATATCTGATCAGTTCCATTCACAGATAGATCCCTTTGTATTTAATGCCGATTTGAGGAGTTTCTTGTGGTCCAATTCGGCTGGGATTGATATATCTATATAGCCTCATTTGGGTACCCAGTGGTGATCAAAGTCCCCTCCAGCTAGTACGTTGTTAAATTCTTGATAAATTAACCTTATCAGGTTGGACCATTTCTCCTCCTCCACTAGCTGCAGGTGGATTTGGATAGCATCCTTTAAGTACAATTTTGGTGCCTGATGGTCTGTAAAGCCCCCGCTGTTAAACTGATGGATGTACTCAATGTGGCTCCCTGCCTCATTCCAGGTGTTGTCTTTGGTATGCGCTGCCGCAGCACTGTAGGATTTTGTTTTCGCGCTTGGTTTGGGTACTTTGGCGGGGGTCTTTCCCTTCAAATTCAGCATTCTGATTCATTGAGGCTGACCCCCCAGTTGAGGGACACTTCAATCTGGTGGATGCTAATACCTCAGCAGCTGATACTTTTAGCTCTTTGCGCTCTGATATCGAGGCTCTTCCACTCTAGGGCATCTGACAGTGAGAACCCCAGTTGGTACCACTTGAGGTGAATTCCGGGCTGCACATTGGGTGGAGGTACTTTTGAAGGACCTCCAGCATAATCGAGCTAGCTGGCACCAGTCTCTTACTGTGACACTATTCCAGCCCCCATCTGTAAATACAAATCCATGGCTGCCAGAACACCCACTTTACTCCATTGAACGCTTTGGAGGGAGTGAAACCTTTGGTGGTATGTGGGGCTGCTAGCTTCAGTTCAGAAAGTATTGATTCCAATCCCAGATAGTTTCCATGCAGATACCCACTTTGAGCCATTCTCAGCCCAAGTCTGGGGTCATGACCCCTTTCATCGCCACCTGTGGTGAAATCTCATGTTCCATCAACAGTTGGGCTGACTCAGGGGTGAACCCCACTGCATCCCAGTCTGCAGCTTCAGCGATTGTTGTAGCATCACGCCAGAATTCCATTTTTCAATTGGGAATGGTCAGCCTCTAAGGGTTTTGTGAATCAGTTTAGTCACCCCCAGCTCCGCCCATTCACGCACTAGGTCTATACTGGCCCCCACTAGGAACCAGTATTTCATATCCATTGGTGTGAATCCATTGGCAGACCAGTTGATGGCCTCTTCCGGCAACCAATCTCAGAAGGGCCCCATTCCACCACTTTTCCTTTGTCCAGCACGCTTTCATCAGGTCAGATGCAGTGGCTGGTGGAATTTGGGTTTATGACCAGTGTAAGGCCTTGGTGGCCTTGAACCCATCCATGATTCACGGTAGTGCCTTCTCTGGGGAGAACGTAGTATTATACCATAACAGTGCCATTTCCACTGGAATGGTGTGGCAGGCCCATTCGAGGGCAGTCAAAGCATTTGGGAATTGTTTCGCATAATCAGCTAAATCTGTTGGGTTGAGGACCGAGCTCCCAATGGCTTGGGCGTATCATGCTGTAATGCCTGCCTTGTTATACTCCATCACATTTAAAAGGTCAATGCTGGCCTCCATCCAGGCCTTTGCGTCCACCAGTTTTAAATATTTGTGGATTGCAGCCTCAATCACCTTATTCTCCACAGGGATTTTCATCCATTCCAGGGCATCTTCGGCTCAAACTTGTGAATCTTTGAATAGTACCACCATGTCAATAGAGATTTGGGTGTCAAGCCAGCAAATTAGCCACTCCAGCAGAAAATTTGTGGTCTCGCCACATAGGCGCAACAGCTGGTTTGATACCTTTGGAGACCACTGAGAGTCTCCATAGAGTACAGGAACTGGAAGGCCTTCCATTGTTTGACCTTGCAGGCAGACACGCCTCGGTGTGCCAACATGCCTGACTGATCAGTTTATTTTACTGGGCCCCTGGTTGCTGACTTGACCGCTGTCAGTGTTTTGTCCCCTTCCAGTAGTACTTTTAGTTTTTTTTTTTACCAAATTTTCTTGAGTGTCTGATCCCTTGTATTTGGTCCCTGATATAGTTTCACCCCCATCAGGTTGGTCCCTGATGGTTCATATTGGTTCAGCAATTGGCTCTGTGATAATCTAGTCCCCTCTGACAGCTTATAATTGTCAGGGTTTGTTCCTAATTGTCCATCTGGGATCAGCCATTGATTCATGGTTGAGCTAAAGCCCCCTGTTAACATGAATTTATTGGAGATTGCACCCAATGGTGTATTGGGGATCATGCCCAACAATTTTCTCATGTCGCCAAATTGATTTTGGTCCAGGGATCATTCACCCCCAACTGGGCTTTGTCAGATCTGGTGCCCAACTTCTTCTTCACTCAAATACCCCAAGCAGATTTGGTAAGTTTCTCCATGTCGGCAGAAAACTTTTTATAGCTTTGCTCTGTTGGTTTGAGTTGCTGATTTCTGAAAATCAAATCTGAGTCAGTTTTAGATCCTACCAATACTTCATCCAGGTTTTTTTTTTTTTTTTACAAAAATTTTCTCACCCCACAAGGCCCCAATCCCCTTTATTGGTTGAGGTTCAGTGGGAATATTCCCAACACTGCTGTTCTCAGTGTCAGGCCTCACTCCCTGAAGGCTTCTCTTGTCATCTGGTTGTCAGCGGTCACCAATTCAAGGGAGTTGACCCCATTATCTGCACTAGTCATAAGGGCACTGTGACCCTTCAACACATTCGCGCATTTTATTTTTGTTCATGTCACCAAATCGTTACTTGATGTACATGGGTTGTATTGCCCTTCCCCATTATTAGTCATGTAGGGGCTTGGTCCAGCGGGAAGTTTATTAGATGGTACATCCATCATAGCATCCTTCATATTATTATTGTTATTTAATACCTGTGCAGGCAAGTTGTCCATTTCTATGTGCTGTGCACAGTCAGGCGGAATGACTTCCCTATGCTTGAGTGGTTTACCGTGATTCACTGCTCTATAATTGCAGTGCGCACTGGCAGTTGGTTGCTCTTAATTCTTGCTCAGTTACTTTTTGATTTAAAAAGTGATGTATGTGAGAGAGAGAGCCGATTATGCTATAGGAGGTATTTATAAAAAAGCTTCAAAGCTATCACTTCACTGATGCCAAAAATAAGTTTATTTGGAGTTGTATTAGTTTCACAAGTATCCATCACTTCTGAGCCCATTTTGATATAAATACTAAACTAATGGGCATATACTTGAACAATACTTACAAAAGGAAAATGGGACCTAAGTTGGAGCATCCTCTATTTTTGAAGATGATCATCTGATTTGGTCCGGTATTTTGACATGATAATGTCATCAGCTTGACATGATTCCACACTTTCTGTTACCATCACACTGTTATGTCATTATCATGCTGTTGACATGATAATGTCTTTTAGCTGGACATCATTTGAAACTTTTGGGTAACGCGTGATGCTGTAATGTCATCATCACTATTGGACTTTTAAATTAACCAAGAGCTACAAACCACTTATTAAAACCTATAAAGCTATTAAATTAAATGAATAAAACCAAATCACTCATCCAAAATTATAAGCAATTGTCAATAGAATCTTATACTTTTGATATGATATTATCTTTTAGATGTACATCATTTGAAACTTCCGGTTTACCATGATTATGTTTGTTATATAGTAAATATATTAACATGATAATAATTTGTTATATAGTAAATATTAGTTATATAGAAAACATGATAATATTTGCGCAAAAGAAACAATTAGTAAGTCAGTAACCATAATACTGCGTTTAGCTGGCGGCTGAAAGAAATTATTATGCTTTTAAGCTTTTACCATTTGGTAAACGGTACTTCCATTTTTCAGTGTTATGCGTGAACAAACATAGAAAAAAGAAAAAAACCTACATAGGGGTCAAATTGATAACCTCCTTTTCTAATTTTGTTAATAAAAGTGCTTGCACCAGGATTCAAACAACTGACCTTTATAAAATTTAAATTTAGAGCCAAAAGTTGAGCCATTTTATGCTAATTTTTTTATAAAAACTCCATACTTTAATATAAATAAATTTTAAGGGAAAGTAAATAAGGAGGGTGGAATACAGGCGATTCAGCTAAGGGTAAAAAAGACTGGGAGTTTGGGCTGCTAGAGTTTTAGCACCTTTGACCATTGCTGATTGGTGATTACCATCACTAGCCATGGTTCTAGCATTGGCAGGCTTACAGGCCATTCGATTCTAAGGTGATTAGTAGTCTCATTGCATACAATGAGCAATCCGGTGGGAAAAGCCAAACATGTGGCTTTATAACACCTGGGGATTAGGCGCAAAAATTTAGAGATTTTATGGAGCTTATCAGAAATAATCTGTATGTCTTCAATACCAAGCCTTTGTGGTGGGGGCGCTCGTTGCTTAAAATCTTGGCAACAAGTGCACAGTGAATTACCCATACACAATAATGGTAAATGAAGGCTCATAGTTGGATCAGAGCCATTCTCAGGGTTTTTGTAAAGTAAAGATCCTGCAATATATGTATTCCCATCGGCAATTGTTTGTCTGATAGGATGTGTCACATTGTGGACCAGTATTTTTTTAACATGGCACATTCATAATAATGGTGGGTGATGTCTGCTTCCGGTTCAGCACATATGGGGCATTCTTTGTGCTTGTAGTCCAGCCTGATGTGCTTGCCCAATTTGAATGCCCAGTTTAGGATCCTCCAGGTTACTGAACGCTGTTTGGCTGTCACCAAATGGAGGTTCAGGCCCTAAATCAACTCCTTTGTTGGGTAGTTGGTGTCGTGACCTTCAGTAGTCCAGTCATTTAGGATTTGTGGATGGGTGGGCGGATTGCGTCCTGGTTTTGGAAGCGGATCCCCATATTCTATCAGTATCAATTTGTACCTTATTTTGATCGACTTGGTTGCGTATTCATCAGTATTTTGGTTAAACTCCTATTAGCTTGTTGTGGCAATCATTGCAGAATTACAGGCTTTGATGTTATTTAAATTTGGTTGGCGTCTCAGGCTAATTGCTTAAATGACCATCCTCCTTGGTGCATGGCCCAATCGCATAGTTGCCAGTAGTGTGGAGTACCCTTTTAGGAGGCTATCTGTGGGTGGTGCACCATCTTTTCACGGATTGAGTGGGGAGAGACCAGCTCTTGAAGACCTTTAACTCTTGCTCAGTTCATGCACCACACCAGGGTCAGGCAATGAATGTGCATCTGTGTTAGCTCAAGGAACGACTTCCCCCATATTTGCCTAGCATGAGATTAGAATTCCAGGAGGCCCATGCCCCCTTCATTCCTTGGTTTTGACAGGGCTTCCAGCGGTATTGGCGCCACCTTCAACTTAAACCACAGGAAGATTTGGAGCATTGTACTGATTTTCTTCTTTAGGTTCAGGCTCATTGGCAGCACATGAGCAGTATACTACAACTTTATGAAGATGAAGATGTTAATTGCCTGCACTTTCTCCTTAAGGCATAGTCTGGCGCTCTTCCAGAATGCCATTTGGATCAATAAGATTGACAATACTTCCTGTTTAGTCTCCAGTATGGCTAGTCCCTTATCATTGAATAGTATCCTGAGGTATCAGATTGTCTGGGAATTCATGAGCGGCATTGTGTCAGTTGGCGGGCTGAAGTTTGGGTTGACAATCCTCATCACTGAGGTTTTCACGAAGTTAATTTTTGTGTTTGAAGCTAGATGGTAGAAGTTTAATAGTTCCTCAGCGCCCTGGAGGTCAGTCAGTGAGCTTATGCCTAATACCATGTCATCAGAAAATGCTAGCATCTTCAGTGGCATTTGATTGGGGTGGACTAGGCCCTAGAATTTTGCATCCGCTGCAGCCAGCAGAATGTT
The DNA here is from genome assembly GCA_022478985.1 of Massospora cicadina. NCBI lineage: Eukaryota > Fungi > Entomophthoromycota > Entomophthoromycetes > Entomophthorales > Entomophthoraceae > Massospora > Massospora cicadina. The sequence continues at coordinate 24,970 of JAKSZP010019173.1, forward strand.
GGCTGCAAAATTAAAGAGTATTAGTGACATAGGGTCACCTTGGTGGAGACCTTGCCTGACTGGGATTTTGTTGTTTATGCCATCTGCGACAATCACCTTCATTACCAGGCCCAAGTACAGAGTCGTTATCCATGCTCAAAAAGTGTTGGGGATACTGACTGCCTTTAGTGCCTTGTGAAGGAATGACCATTCAACTTGGTCATATGCCTTTTCCATGTCAAGGAACATATGGTATCCCTGCTCAATACCCCTCACAACCTGGAGTACGCTTTGGACTGAATCAATGCTGTCCCATATACTACGGCCTTTGACAAAGCCATTCTGGGCTTTATGGAGCGTTTGTGGTGCCATTGCCATCAGCCAATTAGATAGTATGCATGTGAGCAGTTTATAATTGGCATTTGATAGTGCAATTGGGCGCCAGTTCCAAAGTTGGCGTCAAAGGCCCTTTTTGTACAAGAGTACAATTCAGGTCTCTTGGCCCCCTGGAATTTGCTGGCCATTTTGTAAACAGTGGTTAAAGAGGGCTTTGAGCTCTGGTGTGATGCAGTCGTGGAATGCACTGTATATTTCTGCGCACATATTTTTGGGGCCTGGTGCTTTCATTCTTGGCGACTCCTTTAGCGCCCTCTTAACTTCTTCAATAGAGATTTTGGCGGATAATTTGGCAACATCTTCTGGCGTACAGCCCCCAGTGCTGGCTTGGCCAGGTCAATAAGGGTATTTGTTGCCAATTCTCTCATTTCTCATTGTCATAAAAGATCACCATAAAAACCTCGTTCTCATGCTTGATTGTTTCAGGGTCTGTTAATACTTCCCCTTCCGCTGTCTCCACTTCCCATACCCTAGCCTTGGTTCAAATTTCCTTGAGGTGCTTCAGGCCCTCTTTGGTCATTGTCCCCACTAGGCTCTGATATCGTTAAGTCGCATTAATTTATCTCTCTGAGTCTTGCTTTATCGTTATGTCCCAATACTTTTTGTGCGTTGTTCAGTACTCACTCCACCAGTCTTTGCTGTCCCACCAGGTGAGCCTCAGCCTTTCTAATTTAGATTTAAACTGCTTTGCAACGGCAGTTTGCTTGTAGGAGGCCACTTTTTTTGAACTTCATGCTATCATGCTTCAGTTTTGCTTTGATCTGAGTCCATCATTCTAGAGGGTCCAACTCTGGGTGGCTGTCCAGATATGCTACTAGTCGATCCAGTCCAGCGTCAATCTTTCAGCGCCATTCCTCATCCCTCAGCGTGGCTGGTGCCAGTTGCCATTTGCAGTTCTTGGGGGTTCATCGAGATCAATGTCCATGTGAGACCATGTTGTCACTTTTGGCATTTATGCTAACCTTGCTGTTGAGCCAGTTTATGCTAGAGGAGGTATTTTAAAAACAAATAAGGTTTTTGATTCAAAGCTTTAATTTAGATTGACTTGGTAATTAGCCAAATAACCACTAACCACTTAACAAAACCATACGTAATATCAAATCAAATGAATTCAAACTGCTCAGCAGTAACAATATAGTGAATAACAATGAAGTATAAAAAGGGCTTTCACTTCTTGTATTTAAAAATTTTATTTTACTTTAAAAACTAATAATTTTAAAATTCATAAACCTTCTTGGGCATGCACACAACAACTCACCAAAGTTTCATCACAGTTGGTCAAACGGTGTCAGAGTTTATAAAACTAAAACAGACAAATATACCAACATCCATTTATATAGATAAAATTTTTATATGTAAGAAGTGAAAATGCTATATATCTTCGTGGTATTAGTATAGTGTTATAGTTGAGCAGTTTGATATTTAGTGATTCAAAAATTTTCTAAGTTTACCTTCCAGGATAGCTAAAGCTTTGAAATTTGGCACATTTATGTATCTCCCATGACAATACAGTAATCTATTAGAAAAATTATAAAAATTGAGGTTTTTTGATTAAAAAGAAAAAGATATTATTATGTTTGTGCACGCATAACTCTGAAACTCTTGGACCAATTTGGATGATCTCATTTTAAAAAGAGGATACTCTAACTTAGGCACCATTCTAATTTTGTAAAGATTGGTCCAGTATCTGACCAGTAATTTATTATATATAATAAAATTTTTTTGTTTAATATAAATTTTTATTTGAGGTGGGTCAACCTGGGGATGATACCGCACCAATTAGGGAGTTGAAGAAAATGGGAAAGGAGGATAAAACCCGGAAAACCTCCATGCATGGTGTATGATAGGCCAGGAACTCCATGGACTGCCTTTGCTATTTGCTATCTTAATTTGGGGCATCGGTGCGCAAAACCAACACAGTCAAAATTGTCCCCTACCCAAAGTCCATTACCAGGATCAAAATTGTGAGGCAGTGGTAGAGGGTCCATACTCTACCACTGGGGTATCCTCCCATTATATATAATAAAATGGATAGGATGCGATGGATTTTACTTGTGAGACTAATTAATCACCAAATAAACTTAATTCTGGTATTGATGGATCATTAGATCTTTATAATTATTTTTTGTTAATATATATATATATAGCTATTTACCATTCATTAATTAAGCTCTAATCTTTGAAACTATTGGTAGTATATTATATACTTCAAGTACTGTTATTGTAAATAGGAGATTTCTTTTAGTCATCTTTATGACTAAAATCCAAGTTAAAAAGTACCCCACTTTTTTAATCCTTTTCAGCTAACCTTCACTTGATACTATAATATATATTTATATGTCACAAAGCTCTATTTTATATCCCATTGGATTCATTTTACCTGATTTCACCATTTGGTGATTAAAGTTTATGTTGTAAAGCAAGGTCCTAACATTCAAAATAAGAATCCATGATACATTTTTATATAAATTCTTTAGAGATAACCCAAAACCTAACATATAATTTAAATTCAAGATCACTATTAAAATAATTATTTTATAATTGCCACATGACTTTTGCTATATGCCCTAAAATTGGTAAAACCCTAGGTTGATTTTTACTAAACCTCATTATAATTGTGATCAATTTTTTAGCTACATTAAGCCATTCATTTCAAACCTGCTTTTTATTAATTATTCCCAACCTTAAAACAAATTTGAACTCCATTTTAGGTGAAAGGAGAAAATTGGGCTTCTTTCATGAGTTTTATATTCTGGATCAAAATCTCTTCCAAGTATATATAGCTTAGTGATTATTGATTGTTATCTATATTGCCCATGTTTTGATAAGGTATTATCATTTAAGGTGTATTGATTATAGAACCAGAAATACTAAGTTCAGTTAAATTTTCAAATCCTTATTTGTTCTGTTATGGTGTTAGAAACTAAATTTTTAGGTGTTTGCAGGTGCTTTTGGCACAGGATTTTAACAAATTAGCAGTTTCAGAAGTATTGAATCTCTGAACTGGTAACTAATAATTCAGGGTAAATGTAGACCACTATTAGCTGTTATTTTAATAATAACAAATAAGTCTAAAATTATTGCTAAGAACTGGTAAAAAAGTGATACTTTATTAAAATAATGCCTCATATAATTTTATAATACTTAGAGACTTATAGTGAGATGTGAGAGGATTCATGATAGGCATAGGATAACTCAATTTAGCTAAATGATGATTCAACCTATCAGAACTCTTAAAATTCTTTTCACCTTGATAGGGCTCAATTTAGGTGCTAGGTCAACTGCTGAGATGATATAGTCATTCAGTAATTGCTTAATTTAATTTATATAATCAAAATCTTGAAAATACCTTTAGTTTGGCCAATTACCAGAGTTCTTAGTTGACAATTGGCTGGTACATATTTTCATCCCCAGAGCCCCCTTCAGGTCTATAAAAGGAGTAATTTTCTCTAAGGTGGTAACACTAAATTTTATTCAGTGCTTGGGTGTGTAAGTCCAGGGGAGCGACCCCTCTGCTTAGACCAGGCAGTTTTTCATTTTCTAATAAAAATGGTCCAAAGAGAGTGGCTGTCTCTCTCATCACACAGTGTGATCTTGCCCATGTGGTAGATGAGAGTTGGGTAACAGCTCTACCTCTGAAGATTCCTCACCCTGTCCCCAAAATTGCCTCATCCAAACTAGTATGTGAATTGAGAAATCAAGCGCTGAAATCATTGGGAACTGACACCTTCATGAGCTGGAAGGACTTTATGAAGTCAATGGCACTGTCCCTTCAAAATCAAAGTCAAGATGCCTTATAACCACAGTAATGAGGGCTTATGGACTTGCGCATTTGTTGGATGTGGAATTATGTGTCAAATCATCAGTAACACTTGACAATGGAATCAGGTCATTAAAATGTCTTCAGTTCAAAACTTGCTGCAAAATCTATGGGGACAAAGCCCAACAGGCGTAACTTCTTTGTCAGAATGTGTCAAGCAACAAATTCTCAGTCAAAATTGCCAATGACATCAAGCTATTGGGCAATGATGTTGCCAACTCAGAACTCCCCTCAAAATATTTGGGGACAATGCTCAACGGGCATGTACCTCCATTGGGGACTGTTGCCAATAGCTCAAAACCTCTATCTCAAAAATACTGGATTACCGTTTGATGTTACCCATTTGGCTAAATGAACGCCCCAGCGAATGGGCATGGGCAGTTTGGCCATCCCAAACTCATTTCTGACCCTTTAGGACTACCCCTATATTGGGTGGCCTTGAGATTTCCTGTTGCCCATTAGGCCAGATGCTGCCACACTAACTGTTAAAACACAGTTAAGCCTCAAGTCAGGCGTCTGAGTCAAACTGATGGTGGCTCAGGCCACCACTGATTCCTTCACGTCAGTTCAGTTTGAAGTCATGTATCCCCTCCCTTTAAAATCACCAGGTTAGGTCAATATTTGAGGGTCTCAATCCCATTATTTGACAAGCTTAGCCAATTGCTCGCTAATTAATCAGTCACATTGCACTGAGGAAATTGTTGTTTGATTTTCTTAAAAACACACTTTATAAAAATATTCACCTCAAGTTCCCATTTTTTATTTACCTTAAATTTTTCTTGCTGAGCTCCCTATGGCGCTAACTTTGTGGCCTGTTGGACCCTACATTGGCTGGCCAATACCAGTCATGATAGTCACAATAGATCCCTCCATGACCAACTGAGACTATTAAGTAATAAACTTCTAGGAATTTAATCCCATAGTTGAAACCTTCCACCAACATGATATCAGAATCTTGTGCTCTCATTTATCTCTACTTTACGTGAGGATCCACCTTCTTGCCTCTGCTTTTGTGTTGAACCCTCCTATGGAGTATCCTGAAGCACCTAGTTTGATAGTTCAACTTCCTGCAGCAAGGCCCGCAGGGTTTGGAGTTGCAACAGCCTAGTTTATTGCCAGGTTTCTTTTTACGCTTGCCATACATCAGCCCACATTTGTTTCCCATTTTCCCATGCTATACAACGTCATTTGAGAGGCAATGCCTCTGGAATTCTGGCTTGCTTTTCAGGTGCTTTTGCATCCCAACTGGCAGACTAGTATAAAACTCATATGCCGTTTCTCCTGACATAATTGACCAACCATTGTTTCCAGACATTTCTGTCCTTTATTTAGAGTGGGCTAAGCAGTGGTTACCCTATTCCAAATGAACATGAAGTCAGTAGCTTGTCTCTTGTTTTTTTTTGGTCAATCGCCAATTTTGTGAGCAGCGGACAAAATGCTATTGAGGAATGTCTTCATGGTAGTAGGGACCCATGGGCCAACACTATTCCCTCAGCTCATTCTCAAGTAGGGAACCCAGGTGTTTCTTCCTGAGATATTGCTAATCAAGTCTTTGATGCCCTTGCCAAGGTGCAAATATGATCTGATGTTGCCCTGAATAATGCTGCTTCACTGTATAACGCCCAGCAAGGTGTTGCCCTTTTGGATGCAGTTGAAGGCAAAGCCCATCGGTGGCTATGAGGACTTCTGCATTCCACTGCTTGTGCAGGTGTTTTTAAGTCCCAGGGAACATCCTTTTGGTGTTGATCAGGCCATTTTCCCATTTACAAGCAAGAAGGCACTAAAGAGGATGGCTGTACCCCTTGTTACTCAGGGCGATCTTGCTCACGTGGTAGACAAGCGCTGGGTAACAGCACTCCCACTTCAGATACCACTCCCAGTACCCACACTCTCCTTGGTAGAACTTCTATGTGGAATCAGAGAAATCTGCACTGAGATCATCAAAATGAAATTGATTGTAACCAATTTGAAAGGCAATCAGCCTAATGCTCAGATTTTAAATGGTCAAAAAGGTATGAAGACTGATTTATTGGCCAGAATGCCTGATGGGTGCGATTTGGTTAATATGATGATTGGAAAAATCTCTCCCCTCCAAAATCCATCAGGCATCACCCCCAATGGGCAGGTATTAGCACTGGACACCATCGATGATGTTTCAAAGCTTCCTACTGACAAATTGGGTGTTAACCTGAAGCCATGTAATG
>JAKSZP010019174.1:0-31213 GCA_022478985.1 Massospora cicadina
CATTGGGCATTCCAGCCAATAAATCAGTCTTCATACCTTTTTGACCATTTGAGATCTGAACATCAGCCAGATTGCCACTCAAATTAGTTCCAATTGAAATCAATTTGATGATCTTGGTGCAGATTTTCGCTTATTCCTCATAACAGTTTTGCTGAGATGAGTGTGGGTACTGGGGATAGGATCTGAAGCAGAAGATCTGTTACCCAGCACTCATCTATCACGTGAGCGAGATTGAACTGAGTAATGAGGGGTACCACCGTCCTCTTCAGTGCCTTCTTGCTCAGGAATGGAAAAATGGCCTGATCAACACCCAGAGGATGTTCCCCAGGACTAACAGCTGGGTATAGTATAATGCAAAAAGGTGTTGGAAAACTTGGAAGCCCCAGCAACTGGGCCTCAAACAGTCCATAACCACCGTGTACTTGCCAAAAGGGTGGAAGTCACACTGCAAGCAGCAAAAAGAGAAACACCAAGATGGCACGCCGTTGACCAGATTGATAACATCATGGACAAGAGCGTCCCAAACACAATTCACAGCCAAAAGCCTAATTACCACTAAGAAAACCTTCCACACGGAATAAATCTTGGCAAGACCAAAATTTGGTAGGTTAAATAATGTAAATAGCATATCTGTAATGCTCCAGTTCCAGTAGAGGAGGTGGGCAAGGGCTCAACGTATTGCTAAGGAACACTCCGCTGAGTTAAGTGTAAACAAAGCACCACCCACAAGGGCAGCGCACTGAAGAGTCCATGCATGGATGACAAACATTGGGTTAATTTGAGCCTCTTGGAGGTCAGCAAACCAGACTAAAAAATGCACATAAAAGCATAAACCAAAAGGGAATTTATTCAAGGAAGTCAACCAAGAGGAATGCTGTCTCATGGAAATATACTTAAGCAATGGGGGGCAAGTCATCAATTGGTGGAATTGGTGCTAAGCCTAAGCAAGCCAATAGGTGCACGCTACCATCAGCTAGGGTCCTGTAACTCAAAATTGACCAAACATGAGTTATGGATTGTAACTGAATGTAACTCAATTTGGTAATATTAAAGATGAACACATTTTGAAACCCTTTCCTTGAGTAACTGTAACAAACCATCTGAGTTGAGAACGTAGCTGGTGCATTTTTATACCCTGGATGTAATTCTGGGCTAAGCATCATGCACAACCCCAGGACCAACCTATTCATATTTTACCTGTACCCAGCGTTGGTGCAGGGTAAGATTTGAATCAGGGAGGCCTTGCAGCTTGACCTTTTTGGCCTCCTGATGTCCAGCCTTGTACTTACATTCTGTCCCCTCTATTATGTCATGTAGTTATGACACATAATGGAAAATTGAGAGCTGATGTGACTATGGCATATAGTATATTTTAGGTGATCCTTTGTTGATACAACAGTAGGGGTACTAGTGCCCTTGAACCCCAACTAATAGGTGGTGATATAACCAGAGTATGCAACCATACTGCCCTTGACTTGAGCTTATAATGGCAAATTTTGAGCTGATGTTAACATAGCCTAGCCTAGGGTTTTCTGGTGATACTTGAGTGATATAGGGTGAGTGTGATACTGCAATTGGCCTCCAGGTAGTCAATAATTACAAACGGTACATCATAAACTATTCTGAGCTTGATATCTAGAGAAAAATAAAACTGATATGATTATAGCATAGGGTCTTCAGATCTTAATTGAGTGATGCAGGTTGAGGGTTAGCACTGTAATTAGCTTTTAAATGGCTTAAAATGATATAAACTTTAACAACCATACCTTTGGCTTGAGCTTAGAATGGCAATTTTGGGAGCCCATGTGTTCAAAGTATATGGTAAGGTTTTCAGGTGATACTTGGGTGATTAGGGTGAGGGGTGATACTGTATTGGCTTCCAGATAGTCAATAATGAGGTAACCAGTATACAACCCTACTGCCCTTGACTTGAGTTTAGAATGGCAAATTATGATGTGATCATAGCACATCATAGGGCTTTCAGGTGATACTTGGGTGATTAGGGTGAGGGGTGATACTGTATTGGCTTCCAGATAGTCAACATTGATATAACCAGTACGAAACCCTGCTACTCTTGTCCTGAGTTTAGAATGATAAATTAGGGGCTGATGAGATCATAGCATATGGGAAGATTTTTCAACCGAAACTTGGGTTTTGTAAGGTGCGTGGTGCTATTGTGTTGACCCATCACAGTAGGCTGACCCTTGTTGGACCATATCAATAATTGCTAGGGAGTTGTAAACTTGAAGGCCGGCTATAAGAACTTAAAAATGGGGTGTTTAATGAAAAGGAAGGCTATAAAATAATACCACTATGGTGATATTTGGGAGGTAGGTTCAGCTAGTAGGATCGAGTGTGAATTTATAGATGTTGGATATTTGGGTTATAGCTACTACACAAGTTAAGCAAAATTTAAACCGGAGTAGCTTAACTTTAGCAAAAGGTTTGTAGATTTAGTTAACGCGAATTTCTTCTTATCTTTAAAAATTTTAGGGTTGGTATAATGAGACAGCTGTCGATACTCTATAGGGAGGTACGGTTTGTAACACAATGTAGGATCTTTTGGTAGGGTTTTAAGCCAACTCTAAGGTGGGGTAATAAACTTTTCTCAGATACGGTTTTTATAGTGGAAAAAGAAGGTCGATGGCCTACCATTTATAATTGTTGGGGCGGTCGGTTCAGACACCGATAGCTTGAGTGGAGGTGGCAAGACAGTTTGATGATACGGGGGTAAATGAATTTGAGTTGGATCGATCGGCTTTGAATTCGAAGGCGAGCTAAACAAGCTTGGTTCGACAGCCCAACCCGATACTCGTTTAAGGATCGATACGGGCGATCCAAAACCTTATACCATCGGAGTAACTTAATCGCATAACCTTACGTTTACATTCAGCTGTAAAGGATAGGTTAAGGCTATACTTTTTGTGAGGATTGGGGAATTGATAAGGTCCGGTTATCAACTGTTAATAAAGATCCCAACCAAAAAACCATTACCCCTTTCTCTTTTTTTAGTACTAGATGGTACCATTACCCCTTTCTTTTTTTTAGTACTAGATGGTACCATTACCCCTTTCTCCATCGAGATAATTCAACTATACCTCTAAGGTTAAACTGAACTTGTACCCTTCGTCACTACCTCTGATTGTTTAAGGGGTTTTCTCTACCTTCAACACTTTTTTTATTGGGCGAGTTCATTGGTTGATAGCTTAACCAACAACTTCGGCCAGGCTTATTTTTTTTGATCGTGGGGTGAACTGGTTTATAGCGGGGTTTGTTTCTCATCCAAGTTACCTTTGTTTTTTTGTAAGGGGCATTTAGTCCTAAGGTAGTACCCAACAAGCTTTTTAATCTTTGGCGGGAATATCCTTCAGCGGTTCATGTCGAGCGTCACTTAGCTTCAAGTTAAGTTGGCTGGTCAATCTATCCTTTTTTCAACCGTTATCCTATTGGGTATACCCCTTTAAAGATTTTTCTAATCGGTTGGGTTATTTTGGTCCAACATCCAACCTTTGATTTTACGTTCGCCTATTTCACTTTGGGATAACCAAAAAACCCCTGGGGAGTTCAAGTTACACTTGGGCCACGTGCGAAGTTCCTTTATAGCTCGGTTCACTCTGGGATACCCAAAAACCCCTGGGGAGTTCAAGTTACACTTGGGCCACGTGCGAAGTTTCTTTATAGCTCGGTTCACTCTGGGATACCCAAAAACCCCTGGGGAGTTCAAGTTACACTTGGGCCACGTGCGAAGTTCCTTTATAGCTCGGTTTCGGAGGTACCCTATTCGTACCCGTAACTACGGATACTCCGGGGAGCGTGAGCTTTTATCTATAGGTTAGACTTAGGTTGCTGGCTCTCTCGGGTGGGGTTTTATTTCGGGGGCGTATACTTTTGGACCTGAGTTATTCTCGGCAAGTGGACGCGAAAGGGGGTTGGGCTTTGGGCCGGGTTTAATACTGGGGTTGATCTTTAAACCTGCTGTGAAATACCCTTTAATTTATCTGGTCCGATCCCAACTGGAGATGATATGGGGAAACTGACGTCCAACTTTAGATTCATAACCCTAGCTTCAAACTGATGGGTGGCCAACCGACTCGTGCTTGCAACCCGGCATGGCTTATCTTCTGGCCCCAACATTTGGGCCGGGGGCGAAAAGGTTGATGGGCTTTTGGCTTCCAGCTTGGGGGAGCCCGCGTACCTCGTCGGGATGAGGTTTGACCCGTCTACCATCTGCGTCACGGGAGTTTACCCGGATGAGGTAGACCTGCTGCCTTTCAAACGTATAACCCTCTAGTTGGACGCGTTGAGGCAACGGTTGAGGCTGTACAACGAGACCCGGTTGGCTAAAGGCCGCGGGTTCGCTTTCCAGGTCCTGGGGCAGCTACATTTTTCAGGCGAGCGGGTGGGTGGGGGCTCAGTAAAGCCTTCAGATCAAGCTGGCCGAGCGGCGGGTGGGGCGGAGGTTTGGATCACCGCGGTTTATGGTTTGGGCGCGGGTCAGGCGGCCCTCGAGCTCGGTCTGAACCAACCTCAGGCGCCAACCGCAACCGTCATCTATTACCAGAAGCCGACGGGTGATGGGGGGCCCTTCTATGCCATGAGGCCCTTTGGTACCCCAGCCCTAACTTGCCACCAGCTGCCGCTGTTGAGCCACTGCAGCCGGCACCGTGCGGTGGGGGAGGACCCGGTTTTAAAGAGCTTGGTGCTGGTAGTATAGTTTGTACGGGATCTGATTTTAGATCAACGGCAGCCATACTCTGGATACGTTTCTCGCCGGTAAAGCGGTGGCTGCGGTGAACTTGGGGTCCGGGTTGCAACCCGATACCCTGCACGGGGGCCGCTTGCCCTGGGTTGCGAACTACTCTAGCACCGGTAGCTAGTTTTTGCTTGCTGACCGTGCAGCTCGGCAGGTGCTCAGCCGCGTGAGGGGGCTTCGCCGCGGCTTCCGGCGCCCCGACCTGCTCTGGCATATCCTCTTGGACACGGGCGTTGGGGGGATGGTTGCGGTTGCCTTGGTCCGATACTGCGATCCGGAGTGGGTGGCCGCGACCGTCGACGTAAGGCCGTTCGAGTGGGTTGACTGATGGTAGTTTTACACCGTCGCTTTGCTCAAGTCCTTTGTCGGGTGGTTGATGGGGTACCCCGCGGGCCTTAAAATCAACCTTGGGCTGGCCTCCTTCCTCGGGGAGCTGATCCTGTGGCTGATCTACCTTTGGGTGGGTAAGCGTTTAAGCTTAAGGCGTGGGCTGACGGGTTGAGAGTGGACCCATCGTTGGAAGGGCTTCGCTTGGGGGGTGGTGTGGTTGGTGGGGGGCGTCGGGGCGGTGTTTGGGGTGACGGGGGCGCTGGCGTTGGTGTCGGACCTTCTCTTCGTTGCGACGCTGCACCTGCGGTGGTTCTATTCCCTGGAGTCCGGCATCTACGCGTGGCACTTCTCCCTCATCCAAACGCTGTACCACCTGTTTCGGGGCAAGAAGCGCAACGCCCTGCAGCGCCGGATCGACTCGTGCGGCTACGACGTCGAGCAGCTGATCCTTGGCACCATCCTGTTCACCATCCTCATCTTCCTCTTCCCCACCATCGCGGTTTACTACGCGGTCGCCGTTTCGGCCTGGGTGGCCACCCTTGCGGTGGTGGGCGCGGTCGAGGTGGTGCTGTCCCTGATCAACCATTTCCCCGCCTATGCCGTGGTGCGGCGCCTGGTCTCCCCCTCCTCCCTCCCGCGTAAGCCCTTCGGATCACTTTTACCCTTAGATCGCGTCCACCTGGACCTCCTGAGCCCGCCGCCCAGCTCCCAAACCTCGGGCGCGCCGGGGGCTTTGACCACCGTCGATTTTGAGCTCAAGGTGAGGTCCCGATCTTGGCTCACCCCTAGTCCGTACCGCTCCCCCTCTCCGCCGTTTTCGCCCCGTACGCGCTGATATTTCGCCACGTCGCCCGTAGCTTCCAGCGGGCCGACCTGGTCACCTCCCTCCTCACCGGAAAGCAAATCCACCCGCTGCCCCGCTTTGAGGTAACGCGGCCACGTTTATGGATCGACCTAACCTTCCTAGCTTCCCCCTCCGAAGCCGGGGCCGGTGGTCAGTTAAGGTCCAGGCTAGAGTAATGGCTTAAACTTCACGCTTACAATCGGTCGATTCGAAACCGTTTGCCCATCGTTCGATAGCTGCTCGGTTGGAGCGGTTTTGATTTTGTTAGTTATAAGGTTTTTATTAAGTTGGCTACCTCTAGGGTTATTACTTGGGTTACGGGCCGCAGAAGTTTTTAAATCGGGTGGGGGGATCTAGCTCAAGCTGCCTATCATTAATTTGGGGTGGGTTTTTAAGATGATGACCTTTATAAAGTACGCGTAAAGATGAAGCCTGGGGTCTATTATCTGACACCCCTTCTCTAGATGCTATGGTTTATAAGTGGTGGGTTTCTAGTTTGCCAGGGTGGATACCGGTAGGGCTCAACCGGGTTTCAAATTGGGCCGACCATCAAGCTATCACCACAGCCGAGTTTAACTTAACCGAAAGGTTCAGCTGGCGCTACCCAAATGGATATTATGGCTTTTAATTCGAGCTGCGGGTAGGATCCCCTGACTTTGTGAGCGCATCTTAGGGCCAACCAAGCCCGATGGGTTAGGGGGATGCGATGCCCCCTTAAAAGGTTTAAGTTCCAAGGCCTACCCGCCAAGCAGCTGATCTAGCGCCCGTAACGGAGCTCTCTAACCATCTCACCGTTGAATGTCTAAGCTACCGATTCCGGGGAGATGGCACTTCTTATGGGACCTTCGGTAGGGAGGCTTTGATGGGGTTCTATAAAGGTTGAATGGGCGGTGGAGTTGATGGTTAGACTCGAGTCCTTTTTAACTCGGAGATACGTCGTTTGGGGGATGGGGGGTTTAAGCTTCAACAGTATTGGGGATCGTAACCTTAAACCAAAAATCCAAATACTGGGGTTTCGGGAGGTAACGTGCGAGTGCTGCTTCCCCGCATGTACTCCACTTGGAGGCACCAATCTGGTACCACGATTAGTTAGGCTAAGCACCTATACCCTACAGCTTATGGTGGCCTTAAGGTGGGCCGATTGTAGAGCTCTTTGGAAACCCCATGCTTTTAGGGATCGGATCCTCACAGATAGATTTACGGTCTAGGTGGTGGATAACTTTTGATAGCCAAGAGATGCATAGCCTACCGACGGTGGCGTAAGGTAAGGCCCTCAGAGTGACATTGAAAGGTTGAGCTTTAGGGAGGGTATATAGCCCCAGCATCCTGGCTCATAGGTTTGTGTAGCTTCATTCAAATCAGATATAAAAAGACGGCATTAAAGTTTGGTAATTACTAGGCCTATCAACCTCAGTTTATCAAAACGATATCCATGCAAGGTACCTTGAAGATGGCCTATTAAAAATCAGGGCAAAGTGAGGTTGAGTGAAGTTTAAGTTAAACGTGGGCTCCGGGTTTGGCCCATTATCCGGTACCGATAAAAGTTGGATCCTTGCGTGGGAGGCGTATTGCAGGTAAGGGTTTGGCATTAAAGTTCTCGCCTTCTAAATTAATCTTAACTAAATCCTTTAACCGAAATTCTTATCTTAGGCACCAACCCTGTCAAGTTTAATCGGCCACTCAAACCAGGCCCCCAGCGGGCTTTTTAAACCGATGATGAAGTATCCATTTAACCCAATAGACCCGATGGACCCCATGTTTAAGGTACCGGTACGCCCATCAGTTGCGTGATAGCCAGCGGGAGATATCGATTTGGGTACCTTCCAACGCGCCATCATATCTAGTTTGGGTTAGCTTCTGATTACTTTGCATGAGGTTGGGTTGGTTTCTTATAGGTGATACGCTACGTAAGGGTCCGTGGGCCTGGTAAAGCTTAAGCTCGTGGGTGTGACTTGCTTACCTCCGAAGATATCATAAGGTTAAACTTTGGTGATATCTAGGCTACTTTAGGTTGGCTTTTAGGTACGGTTTAATAGTTTCGATTTGGCATCCGTTTGTTATCGTCGCATCTCGTGTACCCCAACCTTGTGTAACCTCAGCCCGCTTCTAGATAACCTTATTAAATGTGATCCAATATTTGATAACCTTGTCAACTATGGCTATAATGGTATAAACCCAGATTAGGAGACCCTTTAATGTGAAGTTGCACCAACCCCGCCTCAAGTAAAGATGGGGCTCACAAAATTCACCCACCCCAGCCGGTTTAGTTTACTAAAGGAAGACCAAGGGTTGGTAAATTCTCCTGGTATTAATATTAAGTCATTGAAACTGATATATACTAAGCCTAAAAACGTGCCTGAACCTGATCTGATTCGATACTAAAAGTAACAAGGATGCCCGGCCTGAGCCAACCTGAATCTCAGAACCATCGGGATCAAGTTGATGGCATTCATAAGCGATCCGGCTAGACTTCAGAGGGGTGGGGAGTGATATTTTCACCTATTCCGAAGCTTCTTCCTATTGTAGAGCTTTACGCTCAGATGGCATCCCCTGCGATCGGATGGACAAAATTTAGTGATGTCGACAACCTAAACATTTATATCTGGGGCAAGTTCAAAGCTGGGCTAAGGTCTCGGATGGTGTACCCTCGTTGTCAAAATAGCATCAGAATGAAAAGCTTAATGGGTCTTTCTATAACACCTCAGATCTGATAAACGTATTGCTTCAAAGGCGAGTCTGGTTGAATGACCTATAACCTTATACCTTGTATAATATAATTTCGCATCCTATCTTAGATCTACTTTGTGAGTATTAGAATCCTCCCATCGTTTACCAAAGACAAAACCCTTACAACCACCTTTTACTGATGTATCGCTTACTCTCAGGTTTATAGTAAAAGAGGGCAAAAGGTAAGGCCATATCCAGTTTTTATAAAAAAGGCGAGTCAACGTAAACTCATGTCACCATGTTATGCATCATTATCCCATCGGGGGCAAGTTGGTGTACCATGCTATGAGCTAAAACTGATGGGATTGGTTCCACAATAGTCTTTAGTACCAGATGATGTGTGGCCAGGTTACCATAGGGTTCTGGAAAGATTAGAACATTAGCCATCCAATTATATCATGGTATGCATCTTGTAATGCAACGGTGGTAGAAGTAAACTCAACAACCAGATATACAGGTCTGAAGGGGGGTATGAGGTAGGCTTTTACCTGCATACATTTTCACAAACATGGAATCTTTTGGCAACCTATTCAAAGGCAGTTCTAAAAACAGCCTTTTTCAGTATAGTGGGGCCCAACCCAAATGGGGGACATCCACGCATCTATAAAACAGCTTTTACCTTAATATTCTATAATGCCCAGATAACCCACCTCTAGTTCCAAAGTTAAACCCAATTTTAATTGTTTTAGGACGCATTGGTGGGCTCCTGTAATATAATCAACCACTTTAAATAGCTTGTAGATTTATCTGCTTGGGCCACTAACTCATAGCATCCTTTTTATGGTGGTTTGGGTGTCTACTTGATTACCCCATCTAGCTTTATAATTGATAGCATCGTTTAACTTTAAATAATCCAAAGTATTAAACGGTGAGGTAAACTTTGTAGGGTTGGCTTCCTTACCCGCAAAGAAATCTAAGCCGCCACTCTTATCATAAAAATTTACTCGGATCACCACCCTTTAAACTTCGTTAAACTCACCTAAGTGAAGGCAGTTCAGATAAGTTTAGCCATTAGGGTATACCCGATGAGAGCTTGTTTATGGGTGCGGTAAGTTAAGTTTTAGGGGGTAAAGTATTTTGTGATAATAAGGATATTCCTGATTACCGGAGTTTCAAATTGAAATTTTGGTGCTAGTCATAATGGCCATCGCATGGATTTGGCATCTGACCGCTAAAATACTTTCTTACCCCTTTATAATCCTGACAGATTGGCCAGATCCAAATTGGTCAACCTAAGGACCTCAATGACCTTTGGTGAGGCATCGGATAAGGCTGGGATTGTTTAATCAAAAATTCAATATCAAAGCGATGGGACGATGGGGCTATAAGTAAGCCTTTGAAAAAGATATAGGTTTATGGGGCGAGCAAATTTTTTTCCAATTTAATGGAAAGGTCAGAGGGTAATAGGAATTCCAAAAGTTACTGAGATTATGGACTTCGATAAACGTTATATCGAACTAAAGATGTTCCAGCCTATTCAGTCTTTAAGATAACGCCATCTTCTAAAGTTAAGCTAGTTTTCATGAGCTCGAAATTTGCACAGCATAATCATTTAAACCGTACAAACATATCTCCCCTCTAATCTAAAAGAAAGGGGGTTATCGTTTATAGTTAGGTTATCTTATGTTGATCCCGCAGTAAAAACTAAGCTATTACAAGTTTGCAAACCTATATAAAAGTTTATTGGGGTATATAATCTAATTAGTTATACTACCACAACCAAGATACCAAACTTAATACCATCTAGTACTAAAAAAAGATACCAAACTTAATCACCTAGTTACACCATCGTTTACCCTCTTTCATAAACAAGGTACTCTATAGGGCTATGCATAACCTTGACCATATACAATATCAGTCACCCCAGGAAATGGTCATGTGTCACAGATACGGCTAAGAAGAACTAGACTGGGCTCCCAGTTGGGGTGCGCGAGCACCCAGTGGAGGCCCCAGAATGCCAGAGGCATAGTTGTCCGGGCAACTAATATAAGTGGGGATCTACAGGAAATGTGAGGGAAGCAAACATTCAGTAACGTACTGAAGGCCCCAAGGCAAACCAGATAGTTGCGTTGGGGGCAACCATGAGTCTTATGGGGGCAACCACCAAGGGTGAGAGAGGCAGAGAGAATGATGACTCCTCCAGCGTTTTCAGTTGCTAGCCTTCAGATTCTGATAGGGGGCTTGCGCACCAGTGGGATGCAGCACAGACTGACATGTTATTGGAGATATGGGTGGAAGCATGGTAAGCCCCATGAGAGGGGCTGGAACCAAGTTTTCCCTGGAGGGGACACTCTAGGTCCCACTGGTGAGCTGGACCCACAGCGGCAGGGGTGGCTATGGAAGCCAAACCCAAGCGCAGCAGGCCAGGAACGCCTTGGGGTTGCTCCAACTGAGGAGCAGTTTCAGCAGACTCAGCACCCGAATGAATGGAAGGGCCTCCATTTAATGGATGCGGGGAAACAAATGAAGCAGCGGGTTCACCATTGGGGCAGGACGAATTATCACATTTGCAATCTGCTGCCACGTGGTGGGGTTGAGCGACCAGATAATCCAGTCAGCAAACATTGGAAAAGGATTTGGGCAATGGCACACTTTGTTGAATTGATCGATGGAATCATTTATATTTGTTTAAGAAGCAGATGGAGTCCACTGAAAACTAGGTAGATTTATTGGATTTTATTTCAACAAAGGCAAAAAAAGAATGAACTGACAACTGTCCTCAGTGGGGCCAGTTGCCTTTTAAATGGGGTGTGGGGATGGGGAAGTATTGGGGATTGGTCATTTGAGGAATGGGAAGGGGATTCGGTTGGCTGGCTTGGAGGGGGGTAAAAGGCAGCTCCCGATTCAGGCAAAAACTTAAAAAATTTTGCAAATTACCAACTTCTTGGGACCAAGCCAAATTGATACTGCCGATCCAGGTCCCAATGACTCGGATCAGCCTGTTCGCATGGCTGGGGTGGTCCAGATTTTTCTCGGAAGGCAGGGGCCCATGGATCATGTTTGTTGCAATTTGGGCTGATCCCACGATTGGGCAGCTCATATGATCCAAACTTCCTGGATCCATTTCAGAACATTGGTCCCAATGATCTGAGCCATTTGAAACTGGGTTTGCGATCCAAGCCATGTTCCAATCTGGCTTCCAAAGCAGGCCATCCCAAACTGGCTCCCCCAGTATGGAAATTACCAGCCGGCCTCCAACATTGGGAATGACTATTTTCCCAATTTTTGGCCATGGCTTGCCTGGGAAGTGGGTGGCCTCGAGGCCCTTTCCAAGCCCCCTGATGTGAGCCATCTCCCTGCAGACCCCTTCTATCAATCTTACCAGGATTGAAGAGGGGGGAAGGGGTGGGAGTGGGATGGCTTTGGAATGAAAGCTGTCACTGAGCGCTCATCTATCATGTGGGCAAGGTCACCCAGCTGTGACAGAGGGTCCACAGGAGCCTTGGGGCCCCTCTTCACCCGGAAGGGGTGCTGAACCCTATCCAGTTTCAAGGGCTGGTCCCAAGACTTACACTATCCTTCCCTTTTTTGACAGGGAGGATCCCACCCTGGGGGCATGGATCAAGGCATAGTTTTTGTGGTGCACCGGTAGCTTTATGGCCAGAATGGTCACGATCTTATGGGGAGGGCGGGGTGCTGTCAGGTGGGAGGCGTGGAATTCCTCTATCAGGTCCTTGCAGTTTGTACAATTGCACGCGTTCACCCAGCTGTTATCATATGAGGGGTAACCTTTCCAGGTGACCAAGTACTGAATGGATCGGCATGACCTTCAGGAAGCTACAATGGCCTCCACCTCCATTTTTCTGGGATTCCCCAACGACAATTGGCTTGGAGAATGTTGGCCTTTCCCCCTTAAAGGGGCTTAGAAGGGAGGTATGGAAGACGTTGTGCTGCTTCCAGTGCACGGGCAGCCTCAGGCGGTAGGCTCCGTTGCCTAAATCCTTCTCAACCTCAAAGGATCTGAGTGCTTGGCTGCGAGCTTGTGGGTGGGGGCCTTCATGGAGAGGTTGCAGGTATCCAACGTAAGGGAACCAAACATGATCTCATGGCCTGGAAGACGCTTCTGACTAGCAAACTCCTTGTAGTCCTCAATAGACTTTGTCAAGTGTTCACGGACCAGGTTTTGCATTTCGTGAAGAGAGCTTATGCAGTCCTTGATGGCTTGGACTTCCGAGGAGAGGTGGGGACCAATCTGGAAAGAGGGGTTATACCCCAGAGTGGCCTCAAAGGGAGAGAAGTTGGTTGAGGAGTGGAGGGAGTTGTTGTACGTGAACTGTGCTAGGGGTAGGTCCTTGGCTCAGGTGTCTTGTGAGGATGTCGCATAGCAGCGCAAGTACTGCTCCAGTACCTGGTTCACCCGCTCAGTCTGCCCATTGGACTGGGGGTGGTAGTCAGTGGATTGACAGGGCTTGATGCGAAGGAGGGTCAACAACTCTTCCCAGAACTGTGCTGTGAACTGGGGTCCCCTGTCACTCACTATCTCCTTGAGGAGACCAAACATGGCAAAGAAATGGTTGACAAATAAATTTGCGGTCTCCACCGCAGTAATAGAAGAGAGGCAGGGGATGAATAGTGCCAACTTTGTACACCAGGCCACGACTACCATTATGGCATCAGAACCACAAGAGGGTGGGAGCTCCATGACGAAATCCACTGAGGCTGAGGTCCATGGCCCCTCAGCCTTCTGCAAGGGGTGTAACAGTCCCTTCTTTCCAGAGCGATCTGATTTATCCTGGGTGCAGGTGACACAGTGAGATTTCCAATTGGGAATATCCTTTGAGGACCCAGGCCAATTATAGGTTCTCTTTATGAGATCTGCACACTTTCTGATACCAGGGTAGCCGACGGTCTGGGGGACGTGTGTTCCTCAATGACACGGCTGCATATGGAAGGAGGAAACCAAACCTGATCACAGAACAAGATTGTTCCATCCTGCAAGGTATATGGGGTTCTCTTGCAGCGCATGGACTCCAAGTCAGCCAGAAGCTCGTTTCCTTCAGGGCAGCAGGTTTGGAAAGCGAGGACACATGGGAGGAGCGGAGCATCAGGGTCTACATCAGCAAAGGATACAGTAGGGGGGCCAATAAGAGGATTTGGGAGGGGGCACTACCGTCATAAGGTCCAATGGGTCCTCCTCCAAATTGGGGAACAGGGTGGGGTTACGGCTGAGCATGTCTGGCAATACATTCAGTGGGCCTTTGATGGATTTGTACTTAAAATGGAACTCACAGAGGTCTTGATACGTGCGGGTCTGCTGGTGACCTAACATCTGAGGTTTGCAGTAGTAGAGCAGGGCCTTATGGTCCATCCAACCGGTATTTTTGTGCAGAGCGCCCTGCAGAAGATATTGCCAGTGGGTGAGTGACAACGCCACCGCCGCATGCTCCTTATTGTAAATTGGCCAAGCTTGCTCTGTTGCAATAAAATTCTGGGAGTACTAGGCCACCAGGTGCTCAACTCCCTCATGCTCCTGCAACAGCACAGCACCCACGGCCACTGATGAGGCATCGCAGGCTACTATGAAAGGCTGGGGCATGTTGGCATGTCACAGGACAGGGGCTGTGACAAACACCTCCTTGATACCCTCAAAGGCCTGCTGGCACTTGGGGACCATTTAAAGGGGGCGTTCTTCCCGGTGAGGGGGTGCAATGGAGCTGCCAGTTGAGCAAGAGCGGGTAAAATTTCCTCAAAAAGGTGCTGGTGCCAAGAAAGCTGCAAAGCTGTTTTTGAATGGTCAGGGTAGACCAAGACTGAATAGCCTCCAGCTTTCTGGGGGGGATGGAATACCCATCCTTCAGGACAAGATTCCCCTAGGAAGGTAACCTCATCCCTGAAGGACTCGCACTTGGAGGGCTTTATGAATAGCCCTGCCTTGTGGATGGCTGCCACTACTGCTTTGAGGTCCCTGATGTGTTGTTTGGGGGTGGGGGAATGGACCAGGATGTCATCGATATAGGCCACTGCACAAGAGAAATGCAAGTCCCCCAGCACATCATCATTAAGGCGTTGGAAGGTGGCTGGCGCATTCTTCAAGCCAAACGGCATCACCCTGAACTGGAAAAGCCCCGGCGAGTGTGGATAGCTGTGAGTCACTCCTGTCCCCTCGCCACCCTCACCTGATTGAAGGCATTCACCAGGTCCAACTTCAAGAAGATGCAAGACTTGGCAATGGCCTGTGCTATGCTCTGCTCTAAGGGCAAGGGGTATGGGTCCAGGATGGTGATGTTGTTGAGGTGTCCATAGTTGACGCAGGGGCGCAGAGACCCATCGGCTTTCTGTAACAATTGACAATCATACATGAATCTCATAAGGTTGGGAATTATGAGATTTGTGTATTTCAATAATTGAATTCTGTTATTCCGAGTAGGATTTCCCTTTTGGGTCAATAATGGAATAAATTTAAATAGATTCTTTATTTTATTAGTTGTTTGTTCTGAGGTTCCCCTCCGTTTCTCCACCAAGTTGCCTGGATGCCATCAATTCTGGAGGCTTTTGTTCCCCTCATTACCCACAATTCATTTAGCCTTTTTAGGAAGTACGTCAAAGCGAGGTCAGCTCCAATGGACTTCACTTTAGAATCCTATTGTGACTCTGAGTCTACTTCTAATAAAGGCCGCTATTCGCTGGACTTGTTTTATTTAATTATATTTATTTAAAGCGAGGTTGGGGGTGCAGATGGCAGTGCGATGAGGAGGAGAGGAAGGGGTGGATGCGCCAGGATCCTTTTGATAGTGGCCTTGCCCTGGCGAGAGGGGATGGAGCCAGAGTGGCCTGAGGTGACAGAGGCCAGTTGGCCACACCTCAGCCCAGTGACCCCGAGGCGACAGAGGCCGTAGGGACGCACCTCAGCCCAGAGGCCCGAGGTGACAGAGGCTGGTGCACCACACCTCGGCCTAGTGTGCCCGGCAAGGCCATCCATTTGAACAGGACCACTCAGAGTTGGTACGGCCACATATGGGGGTGGTGGTTTAGGGCTGGTGGCAGGCTGAGCCTTGGGAGCCCCATCCGTTACACTTTCCTGGTGAAAACTATGGGGGAGGCAATTGGAGAAGACTTCTTGATGAGTCACCCCTTCTCTAGCATGTTGTCCAACCAACTGCTGAGAGCCCTATCTTCTTCCTCCATATAGGGGTAGAGGGGGCAGTTGATCTTGACTAGGTCAACCATCAGTTGGAACATCAAGTTATACTCGGAGTGTGATGGGAGCTTGGATACCAGGGACATGTCAAAGATGGCCTTGTATGGGGTTAGGCAGGAGAGAAAATCTGTAGGGAGGTCAGCTAGTTTGTGATCTGGTGGGGCGATGGACCCAAGGGATGTGCCCTGGGGAAGGGTCTTCAGCAAGGGAATCTCACCACTCAACTTGAGGTTTTCAAACAACAAGGGTTTGGTGGCAAAATTGATATAAACTTGTTGGCGGCGCCACCAGCCCACCCCCAAGATTACAGGGTAGAGCAAGTCCTGTATTGCTGAGAAATGGTTGGTGAATCCAAAGTCATGAACCAAGAAGTTCAATGGACGTTGGATGTGGTGGGACATTATGGACTTGGACGAGGCGCCCAGGATGAAGGAAGCTTTGTCCATTGTTAGGTCCAAGGACTGTGACACGCCAAGGTCTATGAAGTTACCTGCCGCCCTGGTGTCCAGCAGGGCTTGCACCGTGACTACCCCTGACTACAAGGGAAAGGAAATTGGAAACAAGAAGTATGCTTGGTCCTCTTTATTGGGGTGAGCTAGCAAAAGGGCACCTGAGGAGGGGCTGTAACCCAATATCAGAAGAGACTGGCCTGGCCCCATAGAAGTGGGGTGCAGCTGATCTGGGGTCTCTACCACTTCCTTGTTCCACATGGGTAGATGAGGATTAATATGCACACCCACTCCACTCTCTTTAGGGGGAAATGGGTTCACCCTGGGGGACAATCTCATCACACTGAGCAGACTCCAAACACTGGGGGATGATCTCATCACATGAACTGACTCCAAACACTGGGGGCCCAATGATACAGCCTCCTGATCTGGGCTGGGGGCCAGCAGTATCATAAGTAAGGGTTCCCCTAGGGAAAGTTAAACGAGGTGGCCACTGAGGGGGAGCAAAGGGCAGCTAGACCAGGGGGGCGCTTCCCTTGGCCGTGCCACTGGAAGGGGGAGGTGCAGTACAGGGTGCCTCAGGGGTGATGACAAGACATGCGGGGTTGTTCCAGGGCCTGGCCTCAATTGCATGGGCCACAAAAAATGTGACCTCTAAAGATCCAGGGAGGGGATCCTAAGCGGTATGGGCCGCCGCAGTGGGATCAAGGGCTGCGCGGAATGCAAAGACTATGATTTTGACCAGAATGGGGACTGTGGGAGCCAGTACTGTGAAGGCCTCAATTAAGGAGGCCAGGTCCATGGCTGCCTGTCCCAACATAAACAAGCGGAGGAGGCGCTCTGGTCTTGACTCAGGGGCCTGGACCGCTGAGGTAACCAACGCCAAAAAGGGGGTGGGGTTGCCTGGCTTGGCAGCAGAGTGGAGCACTCCCCTGACCCAACAGTGGGCATCCCCATCCAGGGCATCGAGGAGGGCCACACTCTGCTGTGCATCAGAGGGAAGTAGGGACTTTCCCCCATCAGCAGTGAGGCATACCTGGATCTCTGCTAGGACGCCCAAGATTTGATCTGCCACCTCATCAGAGGGGACAGGGGGAACTACCAACCATGTTGCATTCACTAAAGGGGTAGTGCTCTCCATTGATGCTTGGAGGGCTGGGGACCAGTTCAGCTGAGCCTGGTGGCAGGCCCAGATGAATGAGGCTACCGTCCAGCAGGAGAAGACCAGGTCACAAAGGGAAAGCACGCTCAGAGTGAGGGCGTAGGCCAGCGCATTGCCCATCCCAGCGAGGAGGGTGGAGAAGGCCGAGACTAGTGGTTGGTTCATTATGTCACAGATACTGCTAAGAATAACTAGACTGGGCTCCCAATCAGGGTGCACGAGCACCCAGTGGAAGCCCCAGAATGCCAGAGGCATATCAGTCGGGATGCCTAATATAAGTGGGAATCTACAGGAAACGTGAGGGAAGCAAACGTTCAGTAATGTACCAAAGGCCCCCAAGGCAAACCAGATGGTTGCGTTGGGGGCAACCGCGAGTCTTATGGGGCAACCCCCAAGGGAGGGCGAGGCAGAGAGGATGATGACTCCTCCAGGGTTCATGGTTGCTGGCCTTCAGATTCTGATAGGGGGGCTTGCGCGCCAATGGGAGGCAGCACAGAGACTGCCACGTTATTGGAGATATGGATGGAAGCATGGTAAACCCCATGAGAGGGGCTGGGACCAAGTTTCCCCTGGAGGGGATGCTCTAGGTCCCATTGGTTTGCTGGACCCACAGCGGCAGGGGCAGCTATGGGAGTCAACCCATGCGTGGTGGCCAGGAACGCCTTGAGGATGCTCCAACTGAGGAGCAGTTTCAGCAGACTTGGCACCTGAACAAATGGAAGGTCTCCATTTAACAGATGCGGGGAAATTAATAGAGCAGTGGGTTCACCATCAGGGGTGGGACGGATTATTATGTTTGTGATCCACTGCCACATGGCGGGATTGAGTGACCGGATAATCCAGTTGGCAAA
Organism: Massospora cicadina; assembly: GCA_022478985.1. NCBI lineage: Eukaryota > Fungi > Entomophthoromycota > Entomophthoromycetes > Entomophthorales > Entomophthoraceae > Massospora > Massospora cicadina. Next base: position 18,255 of record JAKSZP010019174.1, read on the forward strand.
CATTGGAAAAAGGATTTGGGCAATGGCGCGCTTTGTTGGATCAACAAAATCATTTATATTTGTTTAAGAAGCAGGTGGAGTCCACGGAAAATTAGGTAGATTTATTGGATTTTAATTTCAATGAAGGCAAAAAAAGAATGAACTGACAACTGCCCTTGGTGGGTCCAGATGCCTTTTAAATGGGGCAATAGGCATGGGGAAGTAACGGGGGATTGGTCATTTGGGGAATGGGAAAGGGATTTGGTTGGCTGGCTTGGAGGAGGGTAAAAGGTGGCTCCCAATTCAGGAAAAAGTTTAGAAAATTTTTGCAAATTTTCTTAACTTCTTGGGACCAAGCCAAATTGATACTGCCAATCTGGGTCCTGATGACTCAAATCAGCCTGTTCGCATGGCTGGGGAAGTCCAGATTTGTCTCAGAAGGCAGGGGCCCATGGATTGTGTTAGTTGCAATTTGGGCTGATCCCATGATTGGGCAGCTCTACAATCTGAACTTCCTGGATCCATTTCAGAACGTTGGTCCCAATGATTTGAGCTGTTCAGAACTAGGTTTGCAATCCAAGCCGTGTTCTGATCTGGCTTTCAAAGCAGGCCAGCCTGGACCAGCTCCCCCAATCCAGAAATTACCAGCCAGGCTCTGACATTGGGAATGGCCATTTTCGCAATTTTTGTCCATGGCTTGCCTGGGGAGTGGGTGGCCTCAGGGCCCTTTCTAAGCCCCCTGATGTGAGCTATCTCCCTGCTTAATCCTTCTATCAATCTTACCAGGATTGAAGAGGGGGAAAAGTGGGAGTGGGATGGCTTTGGGGAGGTAAGCCATCACCGAGCACTCATATATCACGTGGGCAAGGTCACCCAGCTGTGACAGAGGGTCCACAGGAGCCTTGGGGCCCCTCTTCATTCAGAAGGGATGCTGAACCCTATCCAGTTTTAAGGGCTGGTCCCCAAGACTTACAATACACAGATGAAACGTTCCCTTCCAGAAGTTGTTTAAATTATTGTTGAAACTTGCTTGGTTAGTCCTACCCATCTCCTACATCACCTATCTAGAAAAGACCGACCCATTATATTAGTCAAAGCCTAAGATACCTTGTGAACCTTTTTAAAATAATGCCAAAAATCCTAATGCACCCAATCCTACCTTCCTGGTTGCAGCTCCCAAAAACTATACTTGTGATAATCTTTTAATTATTTTTCATCTACAAGAAACCTAAAGGAAATAAATGGGTTGTGACAGGTTTAACATACCTCAAGTGTAATTCAAATCAAGGTCTACTCAGCTCAGCCACCACTGAGAAGCGATTAGAATGGAGAGATTCCATGAGGTTTTTAACAAGGTTCATTCTGTAAGGATTTCTTGCCCAAGTTAGCTCCAGTTACACACTGGCGGGTTCTGATCATTACCAGAGTACCCAAGTGTTGAGTAATTAACTGGACCTAATCGTCAGATATTTGATAGGGACATAATAAGGTTAGCTGTTAAAAACTTATTATGGATCATATCAGATATCAGCGATTATGGACCAGGTATACTCTAAGCTTACGCAAAGCTTAGAATCTGTGGCTTAGCAATTTCACTTAATTATATTTGGCTATGATGACATGGGCTCGAGGGCTTTGCTGGTTAGGTTGGACTTAGATTAAGTTTTGGCTTAATGACTCAGGCACGTGGGCTTTGTTGGTTTATGTCAAAATTAGTTTTTAATGTTGGTTGAGTTTTCGATAAAATTAATTACTAATTAGTGATACAAATCGCCTTGGTATGTGCTGCTGATTGCATGTGAAAGTGAATTGTTTCAGCTATTTTGAAGAAGTGTATGAAATGCCATCTCAAGAATGATGACAGTGTTTACTCTGACTCTGAGGCTGAGCATGATGCCCTGAGTCAAAGTATTTGTAGACGTCCTTAAAAGCTTTTTACATGGCCAAGGGCCACTGAAAGTAAGGCGTCATGGGTAAGATGTGGTTAACATCAAACTTTATAAATAACCCTTGAATCTACACTAATAAAGACATCCTTTAACTTCTGGATTAAGTTTATAATTTATATTATAAACTTTTTGTGTTATCACTTTATAAAATATTAAAGTCAGTTATCACTTGGGATCAGTAGGATCAGAGCAGCATGCCATCGTCCAAGTGAAATGACTGGGTATACAATTAAAGTATTACCAAAAAGCTGTATCATAAATTTAAAGCACCATCCTGTCTATTGTCCTCACACAATAGATGCTCAAAACCACATCCCACCCTTGAAGAAGAACCAGCCCTCTGAAACAGACACCCAAATTCAACAAGTGGCGCTCATGGCTGGGACCGCAGATGGTGATCGCGCTGAACAGGGAGCAATCCCAATCAATTATCCAGAACCATCGCCAGGCCCAATGGGAACACCGAAGTGACTGTGTCCCAGATTAATTGGGAAGAAGTACCCATTATTACCTATCCCAATGATCCCATTTCACCTGAAGAGCTGGAAAGTCTTGAGCAGCAGTTGTTAAGAGGGTATCAATTAGGACAAGGGCCTGCGGATAATAGTAGCAACCCTTTTTACCACCAATGACAGCAAGATGTGTTGTGGATGAGATATCTTGCTCATCATCAATTAAGTGTAGCTCAGATCCAAAACAATTTAATTGGGATAGAGAATATCACCCAATACTTAATTGAATTTGTACATCCCACCTCTAGAAATTCTCAGATGACGATCACCTGCCATCATGCAGCCATTACTGAGTTAGTGAACTTCTCTCGCAACTCCAGCCAGGTGGGCCATATTCTAAATGAGCAATTGGAAGCTAACTTTGCTGAGGTCCATTCAAGTTTGGAGGCAAATCACAACTTAGCCACTTGGGCTAATGACCAGGTAGCAGTATTAGAACAAGAGCTAAACGACAGATTGCATCCTATCTTTGAAAATTTCTTAGAGGAAAGAGGAGTCACCGAATCTTGGGTCAGCAATATCACTCAGACTTCTATTAATGCTTCAGAGTCCATGAGGCTTAATCACGAAGCCCAAGAGGCACAGTTAAACCATAACGATGAATTCTGTGACCAGTATTGATGCCTGAGCGCCCAAATTTCACAGATGAAGGATGAATACACCAGAAAAATCAATTACTGGCAAACACAATTCGAGGACCGATGGGCAAAAAATGAAAAAATCAAGACTCTATTGATCATCTTAAGCTACAGATCAATAATCTCAATGACGATGTTAATGTTGTTAATGAGTTGAACAATAATCTTCATGGAGAATTGAATCAGTGCAAGAAGGCCATAAAAGAAAAGGACCAAGTGATTTCCACCTTGCAGCTACAAGCTACTAGCTTGAATGAAAAAATTGCGGGATTAAAATTAAAAAACTGAAATTATATCAATTGGGAAAACGAAATCAATGAGCAAATTTGAGCTCTGGATGATGGGCGTTGTCAGTGTGCTACAACCCACTTGACTGGAAATTCTTCCAAATATTATGAGGACAAAGCTTCAGAAATAGCCACCAAAACAGATGCTGGGCCACGTTGACAACTGCCTAGCAATATGGTTGCTCTGGCCAACCCTAGCGCCTCAAACAGGGATATGATGCCTTAACGCCCTAGTACACCTGGCTCTAGTCAACCTAGAAGTAATCGTGATAACCAGGAATGGGGAAGCGATAATTATAAACCAGCAAACCTGCCAGCCTTTGAAAAAATGGAAGTATTACCACATTTGTCAAATGTTTTGAAATGGCCATGCATGGGGCCAGTGACCGCAACAAAGCAGCCACCATGATTAACTGTTTGAGTGAGTGGAGCATTGAGTTGATTATGCCTCACATTAACAAAAATCCAACATATGCCGAAGTCAAGGAGGCCGTGCTTCATGAATTTGGAGGTCCAGAATGGATGTCAACCAGAAAATCCAAGTTTATGAATATCAGCTTTAAGAAAGATGAAGCAATTGATGAATTTATGGATCGATTCTATTGCAAAGCTCAAGTTCTCTTAGGCGCGCGGGCTATGGTCGATTTTGATGCCAAGATTGCACTAGAGCATACAGTAGAACCTTACCCTAATCTATCAAACACCTTATTGCCTGCTTTCATGCAAAACTTTGCGACATCTGAATTGGTTGACTACTTGCGCAGATGATCAAAAAATTACAGCCCTCCTAATACTGGTTACAGATTGGGAACCGCTGCCTTTTATGGAAAGCCCTTCAAAACCAATAAGAAGATTGACAGTAATCCGCCTATAAGAAATGAGAAAAACTCAAATGCAAGAGCCCTATGGCCAATGAGTGAAATTACTTGCTTTAATTGCCATCAAAAAGGTCACTATGCTTCCCAATGCCATCAGCAAAGTGTCAACGTAGTCCTTCCCAATATCATGAAAGAGGAGGGAAAAGAACAAGCATTATAGATGCGGGACGCTCTATTGTGCCTAAGACACCAGTCCCACCCGATCAACAAGAAAACGATGGCCACGGGGCCTCATTTAACAATGAAATCAATTCTATTTTAGTATCAAATGAAGATTACTCAAACGTACATGTGGTAACTCGCTCCCAGAGTAAGGTTGTCATACCTGAAGCCTCTGAGGTAGTCGCTAAACCCTATGTGCAACAAATACTTGAGAATATTCCAGCTGACGGGCTGAGCAATGCAGCAGATACCCCAGGCCTGAAAGAGGTCAATAGAACAATGCCAATCGACACATTCATCAATGAATGTCCCAGTATTGGGAATACTTTGAAGCACACTCTTAACTCCCTGGATTCTTCCCATATTCACTTAGAAACTATATTGATTCTTATTACTCTGAGTGCACTTATGTGGATATTCTGGTTAACAAGGTTAAATATGTAGCTATTGTTGATAGTGGAGCACCTGTAAACATTGTTTCCATAAAGCTGGTTAAGAAACTGAAAATAGCTCCGGACATTTTCCATCATCAAGAATATGGGACTGCAGGCCTTAACAGCACTAAGAGTGAAGGAGCTTACAGCGCTTTGCCACTGCAATTTGGATATTTGGTAGTAGCTGCATCCGCTATAGTGCTTCCAAATGCCAATTATGATATACACAGTGCATTCAAAAAGTTCTGGGACTAACGTTTTAAAGACACAACTTTACAAATAAATAAACTTTCTTTTATCATAATTTAACATTCAACCTTTACCTCTCTATACATATTTATATTGCTAAAACAATTGTTAAAAGGTATGCACATAGCTCCTATTTTGTATAACCATGTTTGAACCAGCTGTCACATTCTTCTTAATTGTCTCTACTTTATCAAAAGAATGAACCTTCAGTGCCACCTTCAGATTATAATTATCCACCCTATTCACCAGATTTGGCTCTGTCTGACTTCTTTCTGTTCTCTAATCTGAAGTTGGCACTGAAGGTTCATCCTTTTGATAAAGTAGAGACAATTCAGAAGCATGTGACAGCTGGTTTAAACATGGTTATACAAAATAGGAACTATGTGCATACCTTTTAACAATTGTTTTAGCAATATAAATATGTATAGAGAGGTAAAGGTTGAATGTTAAATTATGATAAAAGAAAGTTTATTTATTTTGTAAAGTTGTGTCTTTAAAACGTTAGTCCCAGAACTTTTTGAATGCACTGTGTATAAAAGGAACCAGTTTTTTAAGGACCTTTGGGATCTCATGCAATTTTAAGGAAAACATCTTGATGATATTGGGCCAATCACTTCCAATTTATTACTCTTGTAACAATACAAAGCCCACAAGCTATCGTAGGAATTTTATCATTATCTTAGGCTGATGGGATAATACCAGTAGGGTATATTCAGTGGGGGAATCAAAGCTGCCCCATGCCAACCACCATAAACAAAAATCAAGGAATACCTCTACATGAATAAGGATGCGACAATAGCTCCAGGCCATCAACTGGTTATGAGGACTGGAACCAAACTGGATATTCCAGAAGGACTGTATGGGGAGGTTGTATCTCCGTGACATTGTTCTCATATGAAACCTAGTGTGGCGCCTGGAATACTCATACTGGGACATGGAGAGATTGATGTCTTACTAGCAAATTTGACCAGCTGAAATATTAAGGTCAAGAAATATCAAGTAGTCGCTTTTGTACATCTGTTTCCGAGGGATGAGTTATTATCAGCTGTCAAATTTGGTGATTTATCCGAGTTTGGCTTACCAACTGAAACCCTTGGGGCACATACTGTAATATCCTGAGAATCATTACCAGTTTATTGGAACAATTGAAGGATGAAGCACTAGAGTTGTTTGAATGATACTCCAAAATTTATGTCAAAGATGACCAAGATTTAGGTTGTGCAAAAGGAGTTCAGCATTTTGTTAATACTAAGGATCATATGCCTATTAGAATGAGGCCAATTCGGCGCCCTAGGGCCAGTGACGAAATAAACAGTGAAGAGCTAGACAAATTGCTGAAAAATGGAATGATAGTGTCATCCAAAAGCCCTTGGGCCAGCCCTGTTTTAATCGTAAAGAAGAAAGATGGCAGCAATTGAGTTGTGATTGATTATCAATGCCTCAATGCTATTACAAAAAAGGATCTATATCCGTTGCCCAGAATTGACAATGCTCTGGACCGCCTAGGAGGGGCGAAGTACTTTACCACAATGGACCTCATATCCAGATATTGGCAACTTGAGTTGCCACCAGAGGAGCAGGAAAAGTGCGCGATGATTGCTGCTCAAGGGCTTTTTCAACTGACACACATGCCCCAGGGGCTGTGTAATGCACCAGCAACCTTTCAGCGTGCAATGGACACAATTTTGGGGAACCTTAAATTGCCCTGCGTTATGGTGTACCTGGATGACATCAATATCTTTTCGCGAACATTTTCCAAACATCTGGAGCACCTCAAGCAAGTGTTTGAACGTCTGTTGAAGGCCAATCTGAAGATTAAACCTAGAAAATGCCAATTCTGAAAAGAACAATTGGAATACCTTGGGTTTGTCATTGATTCCAAGGGCTTGCGGCCTCAGCCTCAAAAGGTGGAGGAGATTAATAATATGCAACCTCTGATGAGTATGAGAGATTTCCAAGTGTTCATAGGCATGGTAGGATACTATCAAAGATTTGTGGAAGGGTTCACAAAGATTGCCGAGCCTCTATTCCACTTGCTACAAGGAGGAGTTCGTTTTTGCTGGGCAGAGGAATGCCAACAAGCCTTTGAGGCTTTGAAAAACAAAATGAGCTCGACGCCTATCCTCTGATATCCTGATTTCAGCAAGCCTTTTATAATACAAACTGATGCCTCATTGACTGCAATTGGTGGTGTGCTATTGCAGATTGGGGATGATGGTGAGGAGCATCCGGTCGCTTATTGCAGCAGGATGCTGAAAAAGCATGAGTGTAATTACACGGTGACTGAAAGAGAATGTCTGGTTGTCATATATGCTTGTAAACAATTTTGGGTTTACATTCATGGCACCAAGTTCCAAGTAGTAATGGATCACAGCTCATTATGATGGCTCCACAATATCAAGGAACCTGAAGGACGGTTAGCCCTATGGGCTCTGAAATTACAAGCATACAATTATGAAATTATTCACAGAGCTGGAGCAGCCCATCAGAATGCAGATGGACTATTGCGACTTCTTATTGCAGATATCCTGAGAAATTTGGCTGATGAGCTTCATGAAAAAATGATTAACTGAACGTATGAAGATGACCACCCAAAGTTTAAAAGGTGATCGAGAAAGCATTAATTGATACCAAATATCAAAATGGAAATATATACAAACTTAAGCCCAATGGACAACGTCAAATCTTCCCAAAACCTTCCAACCAAATGGAGATTATTACACAAGCACATAAGGCCATCGGACATGGGGGAATGAATAAGACACTAGAATTAATCTGAGCCAGTTACTATTGGGATTCCATGCGACTCAATATCCAAGATGTGCTCAAGAAATGTCATTCATGCTAAATTGTAAAACCTATGAAGTCAGATGTGAAATATTGGTTGATCAAACCTGACTGGGCCTGGCATATCATATTAATTGATGTAATCAGCCCCTTGCCTGTGAGTAGTCTAGGCAACAAATGCATAATTATTGCTATTGACCATCTAACAAAATGGGTGGAAGTGAAAGCAATTTGAGATGTTGGGGCTCTAACTACTGCCAAGTTCATTATGGATAATATTATCTATAAGAACGGATGCCCCCAGAAGATATTGACAGACAACGGCACAAATTTTACTGCCCAAATGGTGCAACGGCTAAATGAGTTGATGTCTATCAAAGGAGTGTTATCAACACCATACCATCCTGAGACTAATGGTATGGTAGAGTGAGTGAATGGCACTTTATTCGGCATTTATGCAAAAATGCAGCCTTGGCGCCTTCACAATGAACAACTTCAATTAGTGCAACCATGTTTGCATACAATATTGGACACTACAGTAGCACAGGCCACTCTCCGTTTTGACTTTTGTATGGTAGACAGCCCGCTCCACCTCCATTAATATACTCAGTACTCAGTTCACCTGACGCAATTAACCCAAATAACTATGTTGAGCAACTAGCAAAGACCCTAATCAAGTTGCAATTGGAAGCTTATCAAAATGCGATTAGTTGAAAAACTATTCAGAAGAGCTATAATGACGCCAAATGGGCTACGGTGAATAAGTTTAATGAAGGGGATTTAGTAGTATATTGTGACACTCTTAGCGCACGCTGCGCACACAAACTAGCCTCGCTCTGGAAGGGTCCATTTATCATTTTGGAGAAATTGTCTGAAGATGTATATACCATTAAGGATCAAGGCGGCTGGGTTGTGAATCAAGTAAACGCTAAGTTCCTTCATCCATATCATAAAGAATAATAATTTAAAAAAATAATAATAATTAAAAAATAATAATAATAATAATTGCAAGCCATAGAGCTTAATTTGTTAATTTGATGCCTCGCTGGCATTAGAACTAGGTTCCCCCTCTTTGGTAGGGGGAGGAGAGCGCGATTGAACTGGAGAGAGGCAAATTTCATACAAATCCTGACTATCTAGACCCTGGCGGAGGTGTGCCAAACCCAAGAAAGATTGGCACCAGGCACGCTGGCCCTGTTGGCTTAAAATAGCCATCAAACTAAAGGGAAAGTCCATTGGTAGGGAATTCAGAATAGGCAGGAGAGATTTGACTCTAGAGTAAACATTGCCAAAAGGAAGACACAATTGGCAAGAAGACTCTCAAGGCAAGGGTAAATGGAGGGGAGGAACTCCTTTGAGCAAAACATTTGGGAACGGGCCTCATCTAATACCCTGCACATGTCAGGCACAGTGTTGGTGGGGAGTGACAAAGGAGGGAAGTGAACGCACACACCCAAAAGAGCCATCTGGGGGACAAACATCTCAGGAAGCCCCTTAGCCAAGCTCTTACAAAGGGCTCGGTATAGCACCAGGATGTGCCAATCCTTTGAAACCTGAGTCTTGAGGCCCAACGCGACGTGAAAATTGGTATGAACCAAAGCAGGTTCACACCAAATCCTAGCAACATTGTTAGCAAAATAAGGGCCTGGTTGGCCTCAAAGATATCATAATTGGCAACCTCAGGACTGGTTGCAAGTGTGGACAACAAGTAGGCATTCACGAGCTCTGACATCAAGTCAAGCTCAAGACCCAATGAAGCCACGCTGCCCACACAAAGGGAGGAAGCAAGACTTTTTGAAGGGAAAACATTAAAAGGCAAAAACAAGGAGTCCAGAAGAAGATTCCCATCCAAAGCAAATTGATCCCAGATCAGGGTTTCTTTGGACTGAACAGCTTCAGAAGGTCAAAGAGATATTGAATATATCAAAAGGGGATCCCACTCAACCCATCGGGATGTTCAACTAACTGCACCTGAAGCCTCAGAGGCTTGTTCAGGTTGATCAATTGGTGCTATCACAACAGGTTGCAAAACCAAACTTTCTAGTATTGTTGAAGCGTAGCTGGTCAACCCAGCTTGAGGAACCATGGGCAACACGCCTGAGTTGACAATAGCTCGCCACATGGACTTGCTTAGCCTTAGGAAGGCTCGTCGGTCCAAGGCAGAAAGGCTATTGAGATAACATTTGTACTTTGAGGAGCGCGAAAAGCCAGACATTGTGACCCAAGAAGATGGGTACCCGCCGCTTATATCCAGTCAAGGAGGGGGAAGTGTTGAGTAATTGACTGGACCTAATTGTCGGATATTTGATAGGGACATAATAAGGTTAGCTGTTAAAAAACTTATCACGGATCATATCAGATATAAGCGATTATGGACCAGGTATATTCTAAGCTTATGCAAAGCTTAGAATCCGCGGCCTAGCAATTTCACTTAATTATATTTGGCTATGATGACATGGGCTCGAGGGCTTTGCTGGTTAGGTTGGACTTAGATTAAGTTTTGACTTAATGACTCAGGCACGTGGGCTTTGTTGGTTTATGTCAAAATTAGTTTTTAATGTTGGTTGAGTTTTCGATCAAATTAATTACTAATTAGTGATACAAATCGCCTTGGTATGTGCTGCTGATTGCATGTGAAAGTGAATTGTTTCAGCTATTTTGAAGAAGTGTATGAAATGCCATCTAAAGAATGATGACAGTGTTTACTCTGACTCTGAGGCTGAGCATGATGCCCTGAGTCAAAGTATTTGTAGACGTCCTTAAAAGCTTTTTACATGGCCAAGGGCCACTGAAAGTAAGGCGTCATGGGTAAGATGTGGTTAACATCAAACTTTATAAATAACCCTTGAATCTACACTAATAAAGACATCCTTTAACTTCTGGATTAAGTTTATAATTTATATTATAAACTTTTTGTGTTATCACTTTATAAAATATTAAAGTCAGTTATCACTTGGGATCAGTAGGATCAGAGCAGCATGCCATCGTCTAAGTGAAATGACTGGGTATACAATTAAAGTATTACCAAAAAGCTGTATCATAAATTTAAAGCACCATCCTGTCTATTGTCCTCACACAATAGACGCTCAAAACCACATCCCACCCTTGAAGAAGAACCAGCCCTCTGAAGCAGACCCCCAAATTCAACACCAAGCAACTGCTGTGAGTGTGGTTATCAAGTCCACGAGTTGTATGAGGGTAAGGCCACCTTTGCAGATCCACTGAAATAGCCTTGCAGACTTCATGGTGCTCAAAGAAGATAAGGATTGCAAGTTGGAAATGGTGGGAGGGTATATTATTTTATTAGAATCAAACACCTTCTAGAGAAAAAATAGGGCATCACCCTCACTAATAAGGGCTCTAGCCTTTATATAGGAAAAATGGGGGTTTAAGTTTACAACATCTTTCTTGGGCTCTGTGGCTCTGTCAGCATCTTCTCTGGCTGCAGGGTTCCAGGGTTCACGCTTGAGGGGAGAGGGTCAGTTTGTGAGTTGATGGGATAACTGAGGGTGGGAAAGGCTATTTTGTGTTGTGGCGTGAGAACTGAGGTTGGGGAGATGATGGGGCATGCCATGATTGTCTGCCCCCAATTTAGTTCTCTTTAAATTTATAAAATTTAAAAATTTGAGGTGCGCTCCATCTTTGGAGGTCTGGCACTTGATTAAAAGTGAACTTTTAAATTTCTCATAAAGGGGAATCTTGGAAATGGTGGGAGGGAGGGTAAAATTAACGTCAGAATTTTCAATTTTACTCAGAAAAATCGATTTTCCATAAAATAGGTCGTCATAAAACTGTTAGAATTTGTTAAGTTTCTCAAATTTTGGGAAAAAGGTGGCAGTACTGGGAAACTTTACCTGGGATAATTCTGTCATATTGATAAATCTGAGAGATTTCCCTACACATGCTTAAACTTTACAACATATCAAGTGCTAGGCAGGTGGGGGATTGGGTTGGGCACAGATATAGGCTATCGCTTAAAATAAAATTGTACCTTTCTACCTGATTAGGGGTAAGCAAAATCACCTGGCTCCTTGCCCTTAGTGGAAAGCCTTACACATTTCCTGAGTCATCTATTATATGCTGCAGGGTTTAAAGTAACATCCTTTTACCAATTGACGCAAATCTTAAAGGATTTAGCCAATAAACATGTTACCTGGATATGAGTATAACAATTTTTTAAAAAAAGAACCTTTTTTAAAAAAAGCTCTAAAAGTATGAAATAATTGAGAAATTAAGCCCACTCAATAAAGCCCTTTTTGAAGTCAGAGCCATGTTTTAAACTGAATTATAGAATTTTGCTCATAAATACAATCTATAACTTATGTCTGGATTAGGTTTAGATGTAACTTATAAGCAACTTAGAATAAATAGTACTGAGTATATAAATTATAAATACCTATTATAAGTCAGTTAAAATTTGGCGCCAACTGCAAAAAGGGTTTTATTGAGTAGGCTTAATTCTCGATTATTTCATACTTTTTAGAGCTTTTTTAAAGGAGGTTCTAATTTTTCCAATTTTTTTTTGAGAAGGTTCTTTTTTCCCAAAAAACTTTCCCCCAGCTCTTTTCTCCTCAAAAAATTAGTGCATCTTTAGAAGTGGCTCTTTTTCCTACTTTTATTAAGTATTACTATTTTTATTTTCTTTTTGACCCCTTACTATTTCTCTAAAAATAAAACTTATTGTATATTTTATATATAATACATTATAAACAAATATACTAATAACTCACTATATTAAATTTAGATGATTTTATTGGTCAATGTATGCCTAATTTACTGATAACCATCTACAGTAATTCATTTTATTAGAGTTGGTTGCTTTTATTAGTCAATCTATGTAAATTTATTGATCACTATCTAAAATAATTCATTTTATTAAATTTAGATGAGTTTATTGGTCAAATTATGCAAAAACTATAGCCATCTATAATGATTTAAGATCGTCCCACTATGAGCTCATACTGACTGAATTTTGAACATACCCCCCAGCCATAGGACATATCAAAAGTGCTTTTAAGCTATCGCTTCACCAATGCTGGAATAGTTTATCTAGTAATGAACCACACTTGAAATCTATTGCTTTC
>JAKSZP010019175.1:0-31131 GCA_022478985.1 Massospora cicadina
GGTGAGAAAGGGGGAATTGCGTTGAGATTTGATATAAATAAGAGTTTTTAGTAAAAGGGAAACCAAATAGAAGAATACCAAGCTGAGGATGAATCCAGCTTAGGGAATTGAGATATAAAGAGTCACACAGAAGATTGAGAGGAGGACTTCTTTTGGTAATTAAGTTGTTGCAGAGAGGTCTGCATATTAGTAAAATGATAAAGGTCAAAGCAAGGGGCGATAGCTCCATGTAAAGTATATTAAGTTTTTTATCAAGAATTGGCAATCTTTATAGCAATCATCAAATTTGTTTGATTTGGTTGCCCAGTGGTAATACCCTGTGCAAACCAACTTGGCGGAAGCAGACTCTACGCTGAGAATTAACACTTTACTTGTTCCTGATTATCATGTCAAGTTCCCCCTAGGTGATCCCAGTTATCTCAGCAGCCTAAAAAATCTCTACAAATTTTGATTAATAATTTATCTTCAGATTTCCTAGTATTTTTTCACCAGTGATTATTTTGCATGTTCTTATACAGAAGACCTTGCTTGTTTGAAGCGAAAAGAGTAGCCTCATTAATGAATTTCAATTGAGAGATTACCTTAGGGAACTCAGTCCCTAAGAGATTCCGCTGTAACCACATAAACTAATCATTATACAGCCTTTGACGGCCCTGACCCTCAGAGAGGATGACAAAGACCTTCAATGATCATTTATGGCAAATAATTAATAGCTTAGATAAAAAATTAGGTGCTATTGCTCAAATGCGTTGGATATATAGGAAAAGTGAGCCAGTGATACAAACCTTGCTTTAGATGCTATAAAAAGGGTTTGATAATGCCTATATCCTCTATGACTTTAGTTGATTCAGGATTAAACAGTCAAAAATATGAATCAAAAGCTTAGAAAATGTTAACAAAATTTCTGAGCTATCATTACCTCATAATAAACTGAGCTTGAGGTGTTTCAACAAGAGCTATTCCAAGAAGTATCAATAGAATCAATGATGTTTCAAGTTCATACTTTTCAAAACAATAACAATTGCATGCATCAAAATAGCACCTAAGTTCAAGTTCCTGAGCCTCTCTCTGAATCAACCTTTTCAGATATTCCTCAAACCTCTCCTATAGATGTACATATTATAATGTCAGTTAATGAAACCATGATCAAGCCGCCTAAATACAGAGCTACCCCATGTGAGGGGAGTGTTAATTATTTACTCTATGTATATGAAAATTCTATGAGGGAGCTTCAGTTAGACAGAAGTTTAAACATCTAACTTCTTGTCTAAGACAAATTGCTCAATAAGGGATGATAATTCAACGTTGACAATGCACTACATGGAATTTGGGTCAAAAGTTCTCTCATTAAAGAATTTTGGATTACTCAGACTCTAGCCAATCAGAAACAAACATAAGGAAATATTCAATTTCATTGAGGTGAGACTCCAGCTGAATTTGCTTCCTGCTTCTATTATAAAGCTCAGATCTTTGTAACTAACAGCTAACTTTCCCTCAATGGTGCTATAACTTCCATATTTTCTGCTTTGTCTATAACTTCAACTCCTGTTACACTTGACTTTTATAAAGCATTCTATCAATTTTAGCTTTTCTTTCCCATAACAATCACTTTAGTTACTATGATTCAATTTGAACAGCAATTTTTGATGATCACACAGGAGAGATGGGCGATTTTAATAATAAATCTAATACAACCTTGGCGAGCGTCGCATCAAGAGGTGCGCAAAACGGTGCACCCAAGGGCAAGAAACGCCCTGGAGGGGGACCAGGAACCCAAGCCGCCAAGAAACCACAAACTCAGACACCGTCCGGGTCTATGGTATTTACTATAAAACAAGATCAATACATGTATATCCAATGTAACCAACCCCTTTCAAAGGTGGAGCACGGGCTCCAACGCTTCCTTGGGGATGAGTCCCTGACCCTGTGGGAGAAAACATGCGAGGCACAGCCCTCCCTTTTCCCCCACATGGTATATGTCGCCACCAACAACATGGGCCATGGCTGGATTGAAATTGGTTTTGAAACAGCCAAAGAAGCGGATGCCACAGCAAAAGTCTGCACCAAAATTGCCCTTCCCAAGGGCAAAAAAATAGTGTGCACCGCGCGCACCAGATGGAACAAAGTGAAAACTTTGTTTATCTCCTTTGACTCGCTCCCTATCAACCTTCCTCATAAGGTAATTGAGGAGGATCTCTGCAAAGGGCTCATAGCCTATAAAGAAATTATGCAACTTGAATTACAACGATTTTGCCTGATTCCAACCCTGTGCACAGGCAAAGCTATCGCCGTGATCAACCCATTCCCCAAAGTAAAAGATGACTTATCAAGAATCCCCCGCTCAGCTGAGTTTCACTTTGCAGATGGGGGACAGTCATCCGCATTCTGAGTTACACCAGAACGCGCACCGCCTATATGCAACCACTGCGGTTCATTAGGACACAAGGAACATGCATGCCCTGTGAAGGAGGGCTTAATGGAAGCAGATTACTGTGAGGAAGCCATGGATGAAAGTAATGAAAACTTCGCCAGAATGACTGATGGCCACCACCCATTCCACTGGGGTGAAGATGGACTTTACTCCATCGTGGACCCAGTTACACATAAACAACGCAAAATGGCACAAAAAGCCCGCAAGCAGGCAGCGGCCAAGGCGGCAGTGCACGCGGAATCATCCATTGACCCTGGAAAAATTCAAGAGGACATTTTGGATATACACCAAGCCAACCCATTGGAACAATATGCCCAGGTTGAAATTTTTCACAGCAACTCAACTGAGTCACCAAGTGACATCAATCATGCACACTTTGAGGAAAATTCAGCTGCAATATGGGCGAAAATGCGGTGCACAATTCTCCAAATTTGAACCCCAAAATTACAGAACCCAATCAGCACCCCGCATTGAACCATCATGAGATATGTGTGGGAAAAGATAACGCAAATTCAAAAAACTGCAATTCCTGCAAAAAATCAGGTCAGATCAAGGGAACTGATACTGTCATTGAGAGAGTTTGAGTACAGATGCGGAGCATGGCCAAAATGAGCTGCGGTGGGTTAGGGCCAGAGGGCCCTCCCAACCGCTCCTGAGGCGCCGTGGGCACCTCAGTATCAATAGGGATGCTAAACATTGTGGGAGCCAGAGTTCAAATGTCCTAAGCCAAAAAGCTGGACTTCCTGCAAAAACCCCTTGTAGACATCTTGGCCATCCAAGAAACTCACTGTCTACAAGGGGAAGAAGGATCCTGGTCAGCCAGGGTCTCACCATCACAATCAGTATGGACGTCTCACTGTGGGGTGATCATCTGAAATAACAAAAAATTAAAAATTACAAACTCATCATCATACCTTCACGGCCGCGTCCTGGTAGCAATGGTCACATGCCAAGAGGAAACAATATCAATAGCATGCGACTATGCATCGTGCACTGCAGCCAAGAGAAAACAATTTCTAGAAACTGTGCCAACACTCACCCTCCCACCAGATACCATCCTGTTGGGCGACTTTAACTACTGGGATAACCCTGACATAGATCAATGGCTGAACTTCAGGGGATACCCACCAGGGCACATCAAATTCCGCACAATGAAGGCATCCCTTGGCCTACAGGATGCCCTCCCCCCAGATCACTACTCCTTCCACACATGACACAGCCCAACATATGCGAGGGAGCGCTCATATCAATAAGTCACATCAATCACATCCTCATTCCACAATCCCAATGATCAGGAATTTCCAAATTTACAACAAAAAATTCAATTTTTCTGACCACTGACTTGTTTTGGTGCAGTTATTGCCAACCCAAACGCATGCACAGGTGTCACCCTGGAGAAAGTTACACCTAGAAAACATAAAATTACCCAAAATATTCGAATGGGTTGAACATGAGGCCACGAACCAAGAATTCACAGCCCCATTCACTTTGGATCCCATTGTAACATGGGCAAATTTCAAAAAGGAACTAATCAACAAAACCTGACATCTCGCATCATGTAAGTACACCACCAATAAAGCCACAATCAGGCGTACCTTGGCAGAACTGGACCACCTCAAGCTTAACACTCTGAGACCTGGTTATAGCCCCAACTGGGGATGTAAATGAGCGGAAATATCCGCCTGACTAAACACCCTCATCTTCAAGCACCAATACAGAATCAAAGTTTCAAACAAAGGTAAGTTCATAAAGGAAGGCGAAACATGTTCAACATATTTTTTCTGCCAATTCCACTCTTGCGTCAACTAGCCCACATGCACACAGGTCCACAAGACTGATGGCACCATGGCAACTGACCCTGAGGAGGTCAAGTCAGAAGTCACCGCTATTACATCAAATTATACTGTGATATGCCAACAGACCCACAAAAAATCACAAAATTTATACAAACTGCCAGAATACAAAGCACACCGCCAAACTACATTATTTTAAATTTAATCACATGGGAGGAGCTTTGGGATACAATCCGCGGTGCACCACGTAGGAAATGCCCAGTGCCTGATGGGATACCCTATGAATTTTACAAAAAATATTTTCAACAAATTTCTCCCCTCCTATTGGCGTCTATGAACCAGTGCTTACTGGAAACACGCCTCCTACCTGGTGGCCATGAATGATATGTCATAACCTTATATAAAAAGGGTGACAAATTGGACCTGGCCAACTGGTGTCCAATCGCACTTTCTAATACTGACGCAAAAATTTTAACAAAAATTTTAGCAGCCAGGTTAGGCGCAATTGCCTCTGACGTCCTGTCATCCAACCAGTTTGGGTTTATACTAGGGCGCTCAATCTGGAACAACATACATCCTGTTGCGGACATATGTCAGTACAAAGCAACTGGAGCCCTAGTCTTCTTAGACCAGGAAAGGCATATGACCGCGTTAGCTGGCCATACCTAAAGGAATGCTTACACGCTTTCAAACTCCCATCCAGATTTATATACTGGGCGATGCTCCTTACAGAATCTGCAACCATGGCTTTATGCGGCCCTGGCTTTTTAACTAACAAGATCACACCATACAGAGGGCTCAAACAAGGGGACCCCCTCAGCCCACTGCTGTATAACTTCAGTTTTGATCCACTCCTCTGCGTAACTGACTCACGCCTCATGGGCATAACTGCACAAGGCCAGCCAACAGTTAAGATACTGGCCTTTGCGGATGACTGCGTGGTAGGTATAGCTAACAACAATGATGCCTGACAGCTGGAGTGCACCCTAGAGGAATACTTCAATGTGATTAATGCGTCGCTCAAAAAATGAAAACTGAAATCATTCTCTTAGGCTGGTATACTAACAACTGGGCTACAACACCAGAACCTCATACCCCCATACAAAGGAAAAACCCACTCATCTTACCTTTTGCATCACGTCCCACCACCACTCCTGTCCGCCACCTTGGGATATGGCTGGAAACAGGGGTATATGTTAATGAGACAATGGAAAGCAACCTACTATAGCGGGTATCCAACCGCGTAGCCTCCCTCAAGGGAAGAGCCCCAGGACTTATGAGGCGAGTAACAGTTGCTAAATCACTCATCCTCCCAATACTATGGTACCCTGCCCACACAATCGCCTTCTCACCCACCTTCATAACTTCAATCCGCGCGCTCATCCAGGGCTGGCTGTGGCCCATATCCCATCCTCCCATACAGATGGAAACGCTCTTTGGCCCATGCTCAAGCGGAGGCATGGGACTAATAGATTTTGAGAGCCACGCCAACTGCATCCTGGGTACCTGTATAAAGGAAGTCCTTGCCCAGACCTCCCGCAACAACACTGGTCCAGGGCAGTGAGGACTAAATTCGCACAGGTGCTCAATTTAACCAACCCACATAGCCCACCCAGAGTACTATCATACCTGGCTAAACACCCTAACGCAACAGGCTCGCATGGAACCCCCCTCACTTCAAACGCATCCTCTGAACCATCTGCCACATGGGATGGACCGTAGGAACACTGGCACTGTGCAGAGAAGGGGACGACCCAGCCCCCACTTTAAATTAAGAAATCCAGAAAACCACCCCCAGAGAGACATGCTTGCTATGACCCCATCCATTGCTATAATCGAATACCTAGATGCGTTGGACATTCCCTACGACTTAACCACACAGAAGACAGTGTGGTGAATGAAGCACCACTCACTCCTACAGCTGAGGATAAGAGCCAACGCCTGGTGCTGTCTGAGAAGGACCTATAGGATGGTGGACTGCTCCAATTCCCTCCACACAACCTGCGCAGTTTGTGGAGGGGAGGATTCCCTACATCACCGCCTAGAAACATGCCCCCAACCAAAGCCATATGGCAGGAAGTCGCGCGCCTGCTTAAGATCCAAAACGAGCAGGAATTTTCTATATTGAAGAGCCTCCTCGTGCTCCAGATTGAGTCACCAATCCCATCTACCCTCTGCTCCCTAATGATACCCATTGCAATGTGGACAATCCACACCATTGCCTTAGATGCGTTCAGGGGCACGGTCCCAACCATCCATGGGGTTATCAACAGGTTCCACGTCCACTTACTGGAGCACTTTCCAATCCTGGCTCTATGAATATATGATGCCAAGGCAACGGGCGCTCATAGAGTCGTGGTTCCCACTATGGTTCCTCCGCACAGATCCCTTCCTTGACACCTGCTCCATAACAGTGGAAACCCCCTCAGAGTAGCGTACTAACCCCCCATACCTGGCAGTCCCGCTGGCAACAGGGGTAACCTGAGTACCCCAGGGCGCCCAATTTTATCTATCTTCATTTTCCACACATACTTGGTAATTCCCATCCCCTTGTTGGCTTGCCTCAGTTAGATAAAAATTCTATCAATTTTATTCTCAATAATAAGGAAACTTCTAAATTTCTGTGGCTCTTGTGAATGCTCCCTATCTCCATCTACTTATTTGACCCCATATACATGTGGTAAAGGAGGTAAGGTGAAAAATAATTAGAACAATTCTACATTTACATTATGCAGTTGACTCAAATTTTATTTTTAAAAACTGCTGCACTCAAATTTTGGATGATAAAGCAAAATAGGGACAGCATAGGGCGTGAGATCCCTGTGCTGATGTTACTGATGTGCTATAAACCAATTATTCTCATGTTGCCACACTTGAAGTCATTTCTGCAGATGGTAACCCTGATAAAGTTCCAATAAATTCTTCAAATCACAACAAACATATTTCTTTGCCCTATTGTCCTTTGTGAAAAAATGTTTTTCCCTCTATATTGTCAATTACCTTGCAATGGGGAACCACATAAACCTGTGTGGATGCCCTAGTACATATGGTTCAGGTAGAAGCAATTTTTGACTCTGGGTCACCTATCTTTATATCTATGGTTCATTAAAAAAGTCAAAAATACAACCTGATCTTAGCCATAATGTACAATATGGCACTTCAGGTACCGCCTATGCTCAATCCATTGTAGCATGTTCAAGGCTTTTTTTAGTATGTGGATTACAACTATCTACTCCCACTGTGATATTAGATAGCAATTATGATCTTCTGTTAGTAACCCAGCTCTTTATAGATCACTCAGCTATTACTACTACAAAAAGAAAATTTTTCTATCTATTCTTGAAAATTGAGTATCTCTAATTCTCCAGGTTTTGCCCCTGAAAAAGGACAATGTAAGCAGCAAGCTTGTTAGCTTTGAATACCAAATTTACTATAAAATTTGAGTATCAAAATTTGGATCCCAAGACTAATTGCCACATGCAATGATTGAGGCAGATAAAGAAATGCTCTTATGTTCTCCCAAAAGAGATGAGATTCCTCCTTAGTCACAAGTACTAATAAAAACTGGTTTCTAAGTTATTCCTCCCTCCAATAATTTGATTGAAATTTTGCAACTTCCTAGTCCATCTTTCTCTAAATTTCTTCTTTGCCCTGGACTTATAAATCCCATATATCAATAAACAGTGACTTTTCTGGTAGGAAATTCAACTTATGGGTCTAATTTAGTTGAAGCAAATCAGTTCATTGCTTAAGTTCAAGTATTACATGCAAGCCATGTAACTGAAATAAGGGATGTGGTAACCCAGTTTTAATTTGGACTTGATGAGTTTTACACCATTGCTGCTATACCATTCAGTTGGGAACATATTATACTCTTTATCGAAAAGTTACCATCTAAGCATTAATAAAAACTCTGATATATTTTCCTTTAGGTCCCATGACTATGAACATATGAATGTGGTCAACATCAGGTTGACATTAGGGATTCCCCTCCATTATTCTCTCAACCTTACATAAAGCCAAAAATGAAATAAGTGCAGGTCACACTTGAACTGTTATTTACTTGAAGTAAATGTTGTTACAACCTTCATTGAGTCCATAGTCTTCACCGTTATTATTAATTAGGAATAAAAATGGCAATCATTGAGTAGTTAAAAATTACCATTGTTTGATTTCTATTAAACTAAAGGATAGTTATCCTTTACTTAAATTAGATGACTCATGATGTCATTAGCTGGATACCTTTCATTTCCTGTTATGTATTTGGCAAGCAGATATTGGTGAATTGAATTGTCAGCTGTGGATAGGGCTAAATGTGCACTCATATTTAATAAGGGATTATTTAAGCCTACCCAGATGCCACAGGGATTATGTAATGCTACTGCAACTTTTTAGCGAGCCATAGATCAATTATTCTGTGACATTAACTATCTTGCATACTAGTTTACTTATTTAATCTGACTTTTTCTCTGACCTTTCACTGTTCACCTTGACCACCTTTGACAAGTGTTCCAAAATCTATGTAAGTCTTCCCTAAATTTATACCTTCAAAGTGTATTTTTTCTAACGTGAAATGGAGTTTTAGGACATAAGGCTACCTGTCAAGGCATTCTGCCAATTTCTGATATAGTATCTGCATTCAATTAAATGCCTTCTCTGGCTAACTTATGTTTTATTCAAGTATCTCTAGAGATGGTTGGGTGCTATTGACAATTTTTTCCCACTTTGTCAAATTGATCGCGCTCTTGATTGAGCTTTTACATAAGAATGTACCCTTTTTGTGGGGACTTGAGCAGCATCAATCCTTTAGTTTTTTATGTACTGCTCTAACAACTGCTCCAGTCCTTATTCATTCAAAGTACAATCAACATTTTATTCTTTTTAATGATGCAAGTGAATCTGCAGTTGGGACCATACTTGCACAACTTGATGCTAATCAGGTCAATCATACAGTTGCTTATTTTAGTAAAATCATATCTAGGTCTGAAAGAAATTAAAGTGCAACTGAACAGGAGTTACTCGATGTATTGTTAGCTATCAATCATTCCTGCACCTTAATATATGTTAATCATTTAATTGTGGTTACTGACCATTCTTCTTTACGTTGGCTCTTACAAATAAAGGATTCTGAGGGGAGATTGGTTTGTTGGGCATCACATCTCCAAAAATTATGACCTTTCTATTGTCCATCAAGCAGGAGTGATTCATCAAAAATGCTTATGGGCTATCCTATCTACCAGGTCTACATATCTCTATTCCTGAGGATAATTGGCTTTATAACTTAATCTAAACCCTCGTCTACAGGCACATGAGCCACGTCATAATCGACTCTGAATAATGGCTAAAGGCACTAAGGTTGATAACTAGACTTTAGTAAAAATAATTAGGCACTGTTAAATTTTTAAATTTTTAAATTTATTGTGGGGAAGGCCGACCATGGGACGGACACTTCCGAATATGCCTCAAAAAAGATAAACTTAGTACCAGGGGAGGCACCCCAGAGAAGCGATGCTATCTCTTGTTGCCAGTGGGAACGCCACTTATGGGGAGGGGGAGGGAACGTGTGAAGGGGCCGTAGCCAATATTGAGCACGTGTGGAGGAAGGGGTCTGATTTGATGAACCATACTGGGAACCAGGAGGAGACCAGCTGTCAGCAACGCGGTGGGAGATATCCAAACATCCATGCTTGAAAGTGATCCACCAAATGAGACCAGAATTTGTGGACAGCTTCTAGGAGGGTGGGGATGGATCCAGCGATGGCATCCAAGACAATCGTGTGGATAGTCCAAATGGCGATTGCAACCACCAGAGCATGGAGGGAGGGTGGGAGGGGGAGTCCATTGATGAAGCAAACATAACTCTTGACAGACTGAAGGGATGCGTTTGATCCTGGCCCAGCAGATGTTGGACTTCGCGCCATATCACTTTAGAGGTGGGGCACTTCTCCAGGCGGTGGAACAGCGTTCCATACTGGCCACACACGACACAGGATGAGTGTAAAGCGTTAGAGCGCTCAGCTGTACAATACACCCACCTCAGGCAGCGCCACACATGGGAACAGATTTGAGGCTGCAACAGAGGATGGTGAGCGTATTTCCAGATAGTTTTTTGGGTCTCAGTGGAATAAGGGATGTCCATCATGTCCAGGTAGTCCACCCTGGATAGGACATGGGGCCGAATGGGGATCACGCCATCATGGATGGGTAGCCACTGTACCTCTTGTGTGAACTGAGGAGAGGGGCGGCCTCTTCGGTTGTATGTCCGCTAATACGAATTCTCCACTCTGCACTTCGCATGGAGAGTAGGATTCATTTGTGGTGGGTTTTAGTCCCATGAGGACCGGTGGCCGATGTGTGTGATGAGAGGTATTTCATCAGGGAGTGCGGGTTTGATGGATTGTTGAGGCCTAAGGCTCAGGAGAAGTTGGAGCAGGCCGCGCGGGACCAGTGTTGGGATGGGAGTGTAGGAGCAGTGACAGCTGCAATCCAAGTGCCCAGGATCTTGGCAGCATGGGCTTTGAAGTCAAGCAGGCCCATGTCACCTTGATGATGAGGGCCAAACATGACCTCTAGCCGTACTGGTGGAGGGCGGCCTGACCAAAGCCATCCTTGCAGCAAAGCATACAGGGATTTGAAGAAGCTTGGTGAGAAGGGGATGGCGTGGGCTCTGAACCAGACTTTGGATAGGAGCATTGAGTTGGCAAGAACAACCCTGCCAGTGAGGGTAGTAGGGTGGGCTCTGAGAGAGGCGATTCGCTTTGTCACGTTGTCCAGTATACGGCACTATTACTGCTGACGCATATCCACCTGCCTCCA
Source organism: Massospora cicadina (assembly GCA_022478985.1). Classification (NCBI taxonomy): domain Eukaryota; kingdom Fungi; phylum Entomophthoromycota; class Entomophthoromycetes; order Entomophthorales; family Entomophthoraceae; genus Massospora; species Massospora cicadina. The sequence continues at coordinate 11,041 of JAKSZP010019175.1, forward strand.
TCCACACGCCCAGATGGCGCATTGGTCCTATGTAGGGCGTGGCATGAAGGGGAGCACCAGTGGAGCGGTGTGTGTTGAGTTAGTAAGGCGTGGACATGGGCGAGCAGATGGGCCGGATTGAGAACTATTTGCTGGGGCCCAGCAGTTCTGAAACCGACCAAGGAGGATGATTTCGGTTTTGGAGGCGTTCAGTGCCACATTGCTTACCCATGAATATTCCTGGATGAGGGCTTCAAGCGTGCATGCATCTTTGTTATCAGACACCCCCACCACGCAATCATCTGCAAATGCCATCATCTTGACTGGGGTTTGTCCCGGCACATGGACCCCAGTGAGTTGGGCATTCACATTTCGCAGTAGTGGGTCAAGGCTGAAGTTGTATAAGAGTGGGCTGAGGGAGTCCCCTTGTCGCAGGCCCCTTTGAGGGCGGACTACTTCCGTTAGGAAGCCTGGGCCTCGCACTGCCATTGTCGCAGATTCTGTGAGCAGCATCACCCAGTTTATGAAGCGGGGGGTAGGCGGAATTGATGGAGGCAGGCCCTAAAGTATTCCCAGTTTACTCTATCATAGGCCTTTTGTTGGTCCAAGAATACAAGTGCCCCAGAGGCTGTGGACTGACATACATTAGCCACAGAGTGAACGTTATCCCAAATCGATCTTCTGGGGATGTTACCGAATTGTTCTGGGGAGATGGTGGCAGATGCTATAGTCCCTAAACGGTTAGCCATGATTTTTGTTAAAATTTTGGTGTTTGTGTTTGTTAGAGAAATGGGGCGCCAGTTGGCTAAGTCAAGCTTATCCCCTTTCTTGAAGAGTGTGACAGTAAAGGCCTCATGTCCTCCTGGTAGGAGGCGCATTTCCAACAGGCTTTGGTTAAGTGAGGCTAGCAGCAATGGGGATATATATTTGAAATATTTTTGTAGAACTCATATGGAATGCCATCTGGGCCTGGGCATTTTTGGTCTGGCGCACCGCGAATGGCTGTCCATAATTCGTTTGGAGTAATTAAATTCATTATTTCCAGGTATCAGAAAATTAGTGTGGATATGAGCTCGGTTGAGAAATTCCACCATTTTGGGTGGCTGAATTGGTTCAGCTTGGTATAACTCGGAGTAATATTTTTGCATTTCAATTACCACTTCAGCCAGTGTGTCTGCAATAGAATTATCCGATCTTCGCACCTGTGTGCAGGCCACGCTCTGGCGTGTTGCAAAAATTTTTTAAAGTATGTGGTGCACTTGTCGCCTTTAGTGATGCGTGTGGCCCTGTATTGGACACAAACCTGATGTTTGTGTTGCCTTTCGAGTGCGTTGAGGTGGGCGGCTGCCTCTGCCCACTTCTGGCCCCATGCAGTGCTGTATCCTGTGGCTGGAATGTTGGACTCCAAGTGGGCCAATTCCACCAGAGCGCATGAGATAATTGCCGATGTGGCTCATGAGCATCTGGAGGAGAGATGGTGATAGTAGTGGATGGCGTCCTCTTTGAAAGTTGCCCATGTGGAAATGGGGTCCACACAAAATGGTGCAACAAACAATTTTGCCAAAGTTGCCTCTTCCACCCACGTGGAAAATCCTGGCGACGCGAGCTCATGGGGCGGATTTTGCACCAATGTGGGGCCTTTGCAACTGTGACAGGTAAGTGGTATGTTATCGAGACCAGTCAGTGGTCAGAGAATTCCATTTTCGTTGTTTTGAAGTGGGAGATGTGGGGTTGGAATTTCGCTGGCATTAGAATAAGGTCAATGCGGGTCATGGACCTTAATTGGCCGTTGTGGATGTGGGGACGCGTCATGTTTTTGAGCAGTGGGGCATGTCGTGGCAGCACATCCATTAACCCAAGGGTGGCTTTTAGAACGCGTAGTTCTACGTGACCCTGTGGGGCGTGGGGTGAAAGCATCCAACAGTCCGTTGGTGAGGTTAGCTAATAGTTCATGTCGCCAACTAGGAAAGAATCAGGGGTAGCGGGAGGATTTGACCAACAAGAAGAATTCCTGATGCTTGTGTGCACCGTTTGGAGGCATAAATGTTGATATTTGTGTGTGCAACGTCAGCCCATGAGAAGATGATGACAAGCACTCAGCCATTTAGGAATGTTTCTGAGGATGTGAATTTGAAAAAATTATTTTTCTGAATTAGCACCCCACAGTGCTTTGACCAAAAAGATAGGGATGGGAGGAGCATTGTTTTCCAAGCTTCCTCAGAACCTTGTGGACAGTGGGACTCCTGGATGGCCAGGATATCCACAGGTAAATTGTGCTGTAAAAAACTCAGTTTCCTAGCCTGGGATGGGGAGGCCTTAAGTCTGGTGATATTCAGCATCCCTAGAGTGAAGGTTCCCCCATCGCACCTTAGGTGCAAGGGGGTGGGCCCCCGGGCCCACCAGCCTCTTCAAGGTCCCCATGGGCTTTCACAGCAGCATGGGTGTTAGCAGCAATGCTATTGGGGTTTTTGTTAATTTTTGTGGAAAGAGTCGCGTTGGCTTTGGCCTTCACTTTTTGTTTTCCTGACGTCGGACAAATTTTTTGCAGTGCGGATAAGTTTGGTGCACTGTCAAGTGGGGCAAAAAAAATTTTTCAATTGGGATAGGTCCCAAGTCAGTTTTGACCAGAGCTTGGGTGCAGCGATTGGGTGAGATCAAATCTCCCATCAGATCCTCAGATTGAGTGGCCCGCTCAGCATGGGCCTCCCAATCTGATTGGGTGATGGATTCCCAAGTCGCTTCCACCACAAAGGTCTCCATGTCCTCCTGGCGTTGTGAGTGTGGGATGGTGGTGGTGGCCTTGGCCGCTTCCTTGGCTGCGGCCCTACAGGCCTGCTTGGCCTTCTTCCGCTCCTGTGGGGAGATAGGCTTTACCAATAGGTAGCAGCCTTGTGCTCCCCACGGGAAAGCCTCCTTGGTGCTTGCAGTTGGTTCGTAGTGCGCCTCTCCACTGTCCATGGCTGCTGAGGGGTGCTCTTGGAATGTGACGCCCTCCTTGATGGGGCATGCGTGCGCCTTATGGCCAAACGCGTCACAGTGGGTGCAAATGGGGGGCGCGCTGTCCACGGTTACCCAGAATGGGCGGGTGGTATGCCCTGCGATGTCAATAAAGGGTGGAGTGGGATCTGGGTTAGGTCCTTCACGATCTCCTCAGTTGGGGTCAGAACTGCGATGGCTTTGCCAGTGCACAGGTGTGGCATCAGCGTGAAATGTTGCATTTGAAAGATTGTATTTCGCCATATATGGCGAGACCATCTTTCAGGTGTTGCTCCAAAATGTCACGTTTTACCATAGTAGGCAAAAAGTCAAACGTGAGGAAAATTTGGTTTGATTTTGTCCATATGATGCGTTTGGTTTTGACAACCCATTGCCCTTCAGGAGGTCGACCACTATGCGCACCGCTGCAGCCTCATCTGCTGCTATTTTGCTTTTCAAAACCCAGGTCCAGCCAACCACGTGACATGGAGTGAGGTGCAACATACACACACAGTCGGGAAAGTTTTGTGTACATCTTCACAAAATTTTTCCCACAAGGCCATTTTTTGGATGTCCAGATACACACGGACTCTGAATTCCACTGACAAAAGTGGCTGGGAGTGTGGTGTGTTGATGTACTGGTTGCATCGTGCTTGCCCACATGAGTATCTCTGGGGAAATTGTGACTGCCAGTTTTTTGAGATTTTTTTCTATTCTGCCAGATTCTCTGGGGCGTTTTTGAACGTTAGAGGCTGCAGGCCTTCCGCCTGCTCCTCTTGCCTTGCTTGCCCAACTGCTCCCAGACATGGGCGTAGACTAATCTCCTCTATGAGATTATCAAACTAGATTGAGTCTTGAATTGAATAGGAAAAAAAAAAAAAAAACACACACACACACACAGTGTTTGCAACGAGAAAGAAAAGTTTTTATAATTAGGCACTGTTAAATTACCTTATATTTTTATCATCTGTTCACACTAAAGTCATTTTATAAACTCAACTCATCCTTGGCCATAGAGCTGTTAATGAAAACCTTTAGGTTCTAAAATCTAAATAGTGTTGGGAAGATTTTCTGAGACATTTCATGATGTATGTTAATTGTCTTGTCTTCAAACTCAAGATGGATTTAACCTAAAATACTAATATGAACCTACTCAAATAGGCTCTGCCTTAATACAGTTAGCATTGATATTGTTGATCCATTGCCAGCAGCTGTATGGACATAAATATGTTATTCTGGACATTGACCACTTAACTAAATTTGTTGATGCTAACTCTACTTCAAAAGCTAGAACATAGGCTAATCACTATTACTGTATTAGTATATCTAATAGATAGGAGCAAACCAAGAAAAACTGAGCATTATGGTCAGTGCATGAACACTCCCAACAGTGGCTCAACAATTTAGAGAGACGCTCTACCTTTTGGGAGCAAACAACAGAGGAGGAAGAGGGTCTCTGGATTTTCTAGGGGTGTGAAAGCAGTTGAGGTTAATCTCTATGTTGTTTAAGCTGTTACACTGTGAAAGCTGAACCAAAAGTTCCGCCATAGGCTCTCTTCAAATCTTAGGTAACACAAGTTTAATTTAGTTTTAACAATATTAAAATCTGTAAAAATTTAATATAAATAAAGTAAAAATAAATTTATAATTATAAAACAAATAACCAACACCCTACCATTATCAGATTGCTTGTTATATGGTTGAAAATGGGGGGAATTACTATGCTTAACCTAGGCTTTCAATACTGACTTTAATTTGATAATAACCTAATTGTTACCTTAATCAATGTTCCATGATAACAATATTGATCAAATTTCCCAATCTATTCTTTTAGAAAATTTGGTTTTTCTGATTGTCTTAACTTGTTTTTGATGATCTTAAAATTTTATGACAGGTTTGATTCCCACTTTCAACCTTTTCTTTTTTACTTCTTTGACTTTTTTCTGCTTTTGACTTAATTCTAATTTATTTTCACATGGAGTTGCCCAGGTGTCAATTTTTACAATTGCAATGGGCTTGATTTAGCCAAGTATTGGCGTGGGGGTATGTGGACTATGATGTGTATAACTAAAATTCCTTAGATCTGCACAGAGTTGCCTGATTTTTCCTAGATAAAACTCTGCAGATTTTAATTTAAGGTGTATATGGGCTTGGGAGTGTGTTGGAGGAAGTCAAATGGCAAACTGAAAGGTGCAGCAGCTACCCATCTTTCAGCCATAATATTCCCTATATAAAAAGTCTGGGTAAGAGGTAGGGCCTTAGGATTTGAGACGTTTTATACCTAAAATGGTGAATGACCATGTCCAACCTAATGGAAGGAGCTGCAGGCCTTACAGATTCTTACCTTACATGGTTGCCCCAGAGTTCTACTTTATAATAATCTAAATTTTATTTCAATAAAGATTAAAATTATCTTCTATTATAGTAATTAACTGACTTCTACCACTCTTGCCACTCAGCTAATGGAACCGTAGAAAGAGTAAATGGTAGTTTAATTTTCTATTATATGAAAACTATTGGCATCAGATCCCATCAATTGAAATGACTACCTCCCAGTTCCCTTCTTTTTTATTGTCTTAACTAACATCATCCATCCAAATTTCTCCTTTTAAGACCTTTTATTGTAGGGAACCTCTTCTTCCTTCAGGCTTCAGCCCATACTTTGATAAGATACTTGAGATAATCTAAAGCATACATTGAGATTAATGGCTGATAAAATCATGAAGCCCAAGATGTGGCTGTATAATTAATCTGACAAACTTATAAAAGGAAAGTCATCAGGGTAATGACTTTTTACCTTAACTACCAAAATAATCCCTAGGTGATATAGTTTTATTTTGTTATCATCCTCCTGAGGGCAACATTACAAGTTGACAACTAACTGGTTGGGGTCTATTGGGTAAATTGAAGTGAGACATATTATTTTTTTTTTAGTACTAGATGGTCCCAACCCAAGGGGGGATTCATCTATGTTTATCGAATTACGCCTGGCTCCTAAGAGCCTGAGGCGAGGGAAGGGGAGGGAGGAGGCATCGAGAAAGGGAGGGGGTTTGCGCTGCCAGAGCCGTGCTGCAGTGACAACTGAGCGGGGGAGGGTTAGGTGACATAGTGCAGACCTTCAGGCCATCTCAAAGTGTAACTGAAAGTGGGTGATCATGTGTGAAAGGGTCCACACCTGCTGGTCAAAGGCAGCACGAAGGAAGGAGTTGTGGATGGTCCAGATGGCTGTGGCATAGGCGAGGACACGGAGGGGTCGGTGGCAACCAGGCAATGTCTGCTCAAACATGAGGTCTTGCACAGGGTGTCCAGACCAGGGCTGAGCATGGAGGAGCTCGCGGGCCTTTGGGCCAAAATGCGGCGACACCTGGACAGGTGAAAACGATGGAGGTGGAGTCAATAGGCTCCACACAGTGGGGGCAGCTTCGGTGCTGGAAGGTAGGTCCAGTCCAGTCCCCTGTCCTGTATGAACAAGTGGAGTACCCTCCATAAGGTGTTGGACACCTTTGCTGACAGGATGGGGTGATAGACATCCTTCCACGATTCCTTAAGGTCAAATCTCACGGAGGGAGGGAGGAGCTCAAGGAGTCTTCGGTGGATGGGAGGAAGATCTTGGGGTTTGAGGCGAGTTGTGACAACTTGTCCATTGTGCACAATTGCATGGCGACGGGGGCTGAGGCCAGGGCCTTCCCTTCTGTATGGGAAGGCATGGTGGATCCGCGCGCCTACTCGTTTCAGGGCAGAGAGCCTGGTTCCAGTAGGGGATGAGGATGGTTTTAGGCGATGGCGGCCTGGGTGGTTTGTGAGCCACTCCCTAATGAGGTCAGAGATGCTCTAGGGAAGACCCAGAGCTGCTGACACTGACTGGCGGAGGGCGGAGCTCGGGGAATGGGGGGGGGGGTCGCGTCCCAGCAGACAATCGGCCATAGGAACTTCAGGAAGATTGTGGTGGCGTGGTATCGCATGTCCAGAAGCCCTAGGCCCCCCTTCATTGTGGGGTCAGGCAAAGGTTGAGAGGGCCATTGGTGGATGGTTTGAGCCTCAGATCCAATAGCGGAGGAGTACATTGAGCCGCGTATAAAAGGCATCTGTGAATGGGCAGACGTGCCTTCAGGAACCAGACTTTGGAGAGGAGGAACACACATTGGCCATCGAGCTCGACCCTGGGGGGTGATGTGCCGCCAGTTCCAGCTGGCAATCCTGGAGTTAACTGCTGCATGGAGCAAGTCCTCATTGTCTTTTAGCGCAACTCATTGTTGGTTGGTGAGAACGCCCAGGTGACGGAAGGTACCGCATCCAGGTTCAATACCAAATGGTGGGGGAAGGTGGGAGCCGACCTGTACAACTGTTGTCTTGGAGGTGTTGACCATGGCGTTGGACGCCTTTGGTGTACCTCTCAATGGTCACAGCAGCGAGGGCAACATCCCCAGGGCAGCCAAATGCAATGGCAGTGTCATCTGCAAATGCCATGGTGCGTGTGGGGGGCTTACCTGGGACCAGAATCCCTGTTAGCTTGTCCTGTAAGGAGACCAAGAGGGGGTCAAGGGTGATGTTAAAAAGGATAGGGCTCAGGGGGTCCCCTTGCCGGAGACCTTGTCCAACTGGTACTGCCACTGTAAAACCCATTGGCGCCAGGACTCTGGTGTGGAGCTGGTCATAGAGCGCTGATATCCAGCGCCTAGCTGCGGGTGGGAGATGGAAGCGGGCCAGGGAAGCATCAATATACTTCCAGGCTACCTGATCATATGCTTTCTCCATATCCAGGAGAGCCACAAAGCCATTCACCTTACGAGAGTTAGCAGTCAAAGTCACGTGAAGGTCATTATAGTTGTCCCATAAGGACCTCCCCAGAATAAAACCGTGCTGAGATGGGGAGAGGCGAGGTGACACCCATTTGGTGATGCGGTTGGCCAGAAGCTTCGTGAAGAGCTTGTGGTCTGTGTTGATCAACGCAGGGCGCCAGTTCGCCAGGTTCTCACGGTCTGACAGGAATGAAGGTGTGATTGAGCCTCTGAGTCGGGGAGGACCTCGCCATTCACCAAGTGCAGCGAAGAGGTCATGGGAGGGTTCTGGCTATCACTGCAGGTTCCAGAAGGTACACCTCAAAGGGTATCTAGTCTGGGCCTGGGGCTCTAAGCCGTGGGGATTTCGTGAAGAGTTTCCATCACCTCCTGGATGGAAATAGGCGCCAGTAGAGCCTCATCAGTACTGTGGGTCAATGGGCAGCTCTGGAGCCCGCCACAGGAAGTCTTGGCTGTCCGATGGGTCCACCTGGGTGGCATGGAAGAGGCTGGAGTAGAAGCGGTGTAGTTCCTGCGTGATTTCCTCCTTATCTGAAGTGGTTGTAGTGCCAATCTTCAGTGCAGTAATATCCTGCGCTGTTGACCGGGCTTTCTGTTTCTGAAAGAAGAAGCGGGTGGGGCGTTCCCATTGAGCATAGTAACGAGATGTTTAAAAGCTTGCTGCCCGTTCTTCCTGCAGTGTGAGCTCCAAGAGGAGTGCTTCCTGCGCCGCTTCCCAGTCTTTGTTATCTGGGAGGGGCGAAGGCTAGGCTGTTTCATCTAGATTTCAGTTCCCAAGCTTCCTCCCCTTGACTCTGGCGAGCTGCAGTCATCTGGGCTTTGGCACAGTTGGCAACGCAGTGATGCCCTCCTTGATCACTGCCCATCTAGCCTTGTGGTCAAGCAGGTGGGGTGGGGGGAGGGAGAGTCTTCCCCGATGGTCATAGAAGCTTCTCCCAGTGAAGGGGTTGTTGAGAAGAGCTGGGGCAACCCTAGGCCAGAACCTACGCGACGGTCTCAAGGTGTGGTGGTGAGGACAACGGTGAGTGACCTGTGATCACTCAGATGGTTGTCACGAGAGATGGGAGAGGAGACGCGGCCAATTATCAGGGGGCCAATCAGTGCCATATCTATGCGTGACGCTGACTGGAAAAGCTCCTCCATCATACTGGATCCTAATTCAGGCCAGCTGAGGCCAGACGAGGGTGGAAGCGCATCTATAAGCTGCTCAGGCGAAGGAAATCCTGAGGCGACTTTCCATCCGAAAAGGTAAATTTTCGTTTATGCAGGGGGTAAGAGTCACGGGACGCGACTTATGGTTGTGTTGAAATTTCCTAAGAGGACTGTATTCCGTGGGAGATTGAGTTGGAGGAGTCTCTTCCAAGAGCCGATTTTGCTCCCTGACCTGCATTACAGGTAGATGCTTGCAGCGAAGAAGGAGAAGTCAGGAGTGGTGAGTTTGGCCATTATGAGGCGGCCACCTAGATATTGTGAAAAAGAATGGGTTTTGAACTCGGATTCAAAAATATGGCAAAGGTTTGTCCAGAAGGAGTTGCCTCCAACCGTTCATTCCATGCAGATTGTTCGTGGGGGAGGATAGGGCTCCTGACAGCAGCGATGTCAATTTTTGCTGACCTGAAGTTTTGGAGGAGGCGGGCTCTCCGTTTAAAGTCCCGCAACCCATTTGCGTTGATGGATTGCAGGGCCAGGGTGCTCCATGGGGACTCATAGCTGCTGTTCCCCTCCATGTCCTGGGGTTGCCAGCGCTTAAACCTGCTGCTGTGAGGCGGCTAGTTTTGAGTCCTTTAGCTTGACTATTAGCTGCAATCCGTGAGGAGCGTCGAGGGTTCTGAGGGGGAAGGAGAGGTGTGGGGGGCGAGACCCAGTAAGCCAGCCCAAGATGCTGCCCCTCGGGCCCGTTGCAGGGGAAGAACCTGAGGGTGCTCAATGGCGACCTCCGCGGTGTCCCCATTTGATGAGTCTGAGTCCATATTCAATTCCTCAAACACTGCAAAGGATCCGCGCGAAATGGACTGGGGTTGGGGGTAGGACTCTTTGAGGTAGCACTTCTACCGCAGGCCGCGGGTTGCCAGTCCATGCTGGTGGGCATAGCTCCATTGGGAGCTAAGGGTGATGCGATAAATTGCTGGTAGAGGTTGGTGGGGGTGCTGGGAGGAGCCCTGAGTGGGGGTGGCTGACGAGGGGCACCCTGTGGGAGATGCCTTGCGCTTGGTGAGAGAGGGAGTTGACTCTGGGAGATTGGAGGGGGTGCCCATTGGAAGGGGGCATGAGCGAAGGTATCCCATACCAATAGTGGGGTTAGCTGTTTTTAACTTCTAGGCGTAAGGCCTCAGGGGACAGGTCTTGAACGGGAAACCTATTGTGTGGGTTGTGGAATTGCTGCTGCAGCCACGTGGGATCGTTTTTGGCCTGGTTTAGGCCCCTGGGTGATGGCTAAGAGGGCTTGTTTTCAGGCAGCAGCCACTATACAAGTGTCCAAGGGCGTTACACCATGAACAATGGGGGCGCGCCTGACTGGATCAGGTCGACAAAAAAGATCTCAGGGCATGCCTCTAACTACCGCCACACGAGGAATAACCTCAATGTTGCGGGAAACAGTGGGGGAGGGGATGAATGACGCCCTAGCAGTGCGAGCTCTTTGAGTGGGAGCATAGTAAGAGGGGACGCTAAAGTCCACTGAAAGAACAGACCCAAACTCCATTAAACCACGATGAAGTGCCAGTTTAAGAGACTCAGGATCAACAGTCGTTGGTAGGTTGGAAAAAGTAACCCATGAAATTTTTTCCAGGTGAGAGCGTGTGTGGGAGATGTGAAGAGATCCATGTGAAATAATGACCTGGAGGGAGCAGCATGGTCAGCAAGGGCAGCTCTGGTGAATCCCACATCGATGTGTGGCCCTCCACTGATTCAGCCATGGATGGTGGTGTTAATTGGGAATGTCTCCCCGCAATTGCTGCAAAGTATGAGAAGTAATCCTCTGTATAGAATTCAACAGGGTTATGCCCATAATAAGGGCGAATTGCGTGGGAGAGGGTTGAGCGAGGTAGAGCTTTTGCGCTCTAGTTTCGGCCCATTTCTTCTTAACATCAGCAATAAACGCCACTTCACGGGGATCAGCTTTGTGTAGCGTTGGTGCCAGAGGTTTTTTGCCACGCCCCAGTGGCTCCTTTGGTACGTTTGTGTTTGCTTTGGGCTGCAATTGTGGGTTGAGTGTGAGCTGGTGGTTTGGACAAGTTTGCAGATTTCCCTTGTTGTTGGAATGTTACAGCAGTTGCTGGCGTTATATTAAATTGATGTTTTTGGGCTTCGCTAAATTGGGGAGGCCCATCCAGATTGGAATTAACTCCAGCCAGTTAGAGGAGGGAGATGTTTCATCACCATCCCAATCTATTTGGGTAATTCAGCCCGAGTATTTGCTGTGATTTCATGGGCAAAAACTCATTGGCTAATTGGTGAATTGGTCATTTTCAGCATATTAAGATAAAGTGCCGACTTGAGAAGTGCCAATTACGGGGTTTAAAATGGGACGGTGAGATTGAACTGGTGTGAAGTTCCAAAATCACGAACCATTTGAATCCTCATTGGGAAGAGTAGATTGTCCCAATTTGGTGCTTAGTGAACCAGAATGTGCAGCTAATCCAACCTTACATCAGAGGGTTTGGGGGCCAGGTGATTGTTGGGCCTCACTAAATTGGGGAGTCCCATCCAGGTGGATTGAATTAACTCCAGCCAATTGGGAGGAGGGCGATGTTTCATCACCATCCCAATCTATTTGGGTAAATTCAGCCCGAGTATTTGCTGTGATTTCATGTGAAAAACTCATTGGCTGATTGGTGAATTGGTTGTTTTCAGCATATTAAGATAAAGTGCCGACTTGAGAAGTGCCAATTACGGGGTTTAAATGGGACAGGTGAGATTGGAACTGGTGTGAAGTTCCAAAATTCGAACCATTTGAATCCCCATTGGGAAGAGTAGATTGTCCCAATTTGATGCTTAGTGAACCAGAATGAGCGGCTAATCCAACCTTACATCTGAGGATTTGGGGGCCAGGTAGCTGGGTATCGCCCCTCATGGAGGGAGCCAGAAACACGGCGTCAGCAATAATAGATGGGGCTGAATTAGCTGACACAATGGGGGAGGTGAATGCCTGGATGGGCTGAGTTGCATTCGACTGAGCAGACGCCATTAAAACAGCGTGAGTGATGGCCTCCCTTGGTTGGAGGGGGCCCAGCGGGTTGGTGGGAGGCAGCGCACACAGAGCTGTTAGGCGTGCAGGTTGCAGAAGTGCGATAGTGTAAAACTGGCGCTAGTTGGAGTAGCTCCAGGTGGGGGTGGTGCCTGCTTTCATTCTGCTGCTTGAGAGCGGGTGATTCTGGTTGACCCTGAGGTGGGTAACCGAGGGTTGCTTCGTTTGGGGGTGGTGCTGGCTCGTTTGGCATAGCCTGCGGGTTCTTTTGCGGGGTTTCCCGCCATATTTGCTAATAGTTTTCGTAAATCTCTTTAGTGGAGCTTAATTTCAGGCTGAATTGATTTTTGAAAAGTGATGCTCAGCAGAAAGAGATGTGTGAGACATATTATTTCATCACTTCAATTGTAATAGGTGATAAGGCTCAACTTATGACTGCATATGTGTTAAATTTAATAAAAAAATTGGGGATAATGAATGAAGCTAGTAACCCTAAAATAAAATGAATAGATAAGTTATTGACAAAGGTTTTTATTATACAGAATAAACAAGCTAGGTGGAAAAAAGATCCCCTCTAATTTTCCATTCCCATGATAATAAACTACACTATAGAGTACCAAGCAGTGCATAATTATTCCATAAAATGATAGAAACCATTGGCTTAGAATTTTAGGTGGAAACCCTTTAATGATTGTTTTTGTGACGGTGTGTAAAGGAAGGAAATAAACTTGTAAAAGGATCTATTTTTGATGTCACAAAGCCTTGTAAATCAATAGTAATTGATTTTGGGGTTATTGCTGGTGGGATGGGAAGGGATTGACCCTCAATAGCTATTCTTGCCATTTTTAATAATTAGTTTCAATAAATTGTTGCATGTTGACTTGGTTTCAGATATCCAAATCCTGAATCAAATCATTTTTAAAAATTTTGTGGTTTGGTCAAGTTTGGGCGAGACTTGGAAAGGCGACCAAAAAGGTTGATTTAAACAATTCTGAACTTCATTTGGAATTCTCTCAGTTCCCACTCTTGCGTGTGTTTTCCTGGTGGCCTTGGGGCCACCCCTACCTTGCCTTACCTGGTGTTCCGCAACACAACAAGTTTTTGTCACATTGACAAAAGCTTGGTTTGGGGGCTCCTTTTCTGACTACTCTGTCTTTTCCCTTGGGTTGTTTATGGCACCAAATTTTGGATCCTATCTGTTCATGACTTATTATTCAACAAGAATTAAAGAAATTACAGGCTTTGCAACTCACCTACCTATTTCATCTTTTTTCACTTCAAATTTCCCTAATTTTAAGGTTTAGTGGGTTAGTTGCATGAGGCATTAACACTTACCTCAAGAGTCCAGCTCATATTGGACATTTGGCATCAATCATTCCAGCCCTAAGGCAAGATGGTGATCAGAAACTGGGATGTTTCCAACTGTGATAGTATTCTGAACTTCATGTGCTGCCAGCACGCTATCAGATCCCCAGTTTGGCCAACATCATTGGTCACTTTAGGTCCCAGCTGTCAAGTAACCAGCACCTGGAAAAGCCAGTGACTGATGGCCAACCCTGGACCTGAAGTGATTGTCAGTGTGAAATCATGGGAGACCTCACCAGGGATTTGGTTGTCACTAAGGGGACCTGGCCCATAAGGGCTCCCTCAGCAATGGACAGTCCATACATAAATAGGACGGCTGTCCAGCTATGCTGGACTGCGCACCCCTTCCACGCTTCAGTTAAAGAAAGCACCTTTCTGGTTAGGATGGGAAGACCATCTTCAACTGGGGCGTGGGAGGGGGCGCATCACAGCCAAGCACTGGGCATGCTTTTTGTGCAAGTTGGGATGATTCTGACATCTCAGTCTTTAATTCGTTATCACAGTTTGTCTTTTCCCTGAAAGGGGCCTGGAATAACTCTGAGCTAGAATTGCTGGGGCTTGAGGTAACTCACCCCAGGAAACTCTCATGTAGCAGCCTCCCACTGTGGATCCCTATTCATGGAGAGTCCCTTCTCTAGTGAGGGGTAATGAATTATTGGTTTCAATTGATCATTGTATTTTGACTTGGGTTCAGATTTTCTGAATCCCAAGTCAAATTGTTTTAAGAAGATTATGTGATTTTGTTGAGTTTAGACGCTGGGTTATTCCTCACCCAAGCTATTGATTGGGCTCATAAGAGCATAATTAATGGTTTGGAAGAGGCCACAGAAAGATGACTTTAAAGGTTGAGCCTTCACAATTCCAAACTTTATTCAAATTTCTCTCAGTTCCAACTCTTGTATAGGTTTTCCTGGTGGCCTTGGGGCAAACTTACTTTATCTTACCTTGTATTCTGCAACAACAAGTTTTTGTTGCGTTATCAAAAACTTAAGTTTTGGGGGCCTGCACCCCCCCCCAACTACTCTGTCTTTGCCCTTGTGGTGTTCATGGCACCAGATTATAGGGATCATGTTTGTTTTAAAACTTTTTATTTGATGATAAATAAGTTAAGGTTAATTCGGAGGTTTGCAACTTGCTTACCTAGTTTCATCTTTTTCTTGCTCATTTTTTCATAATTACAAGGTTTAGTGGTTAGTTGCATGAGACACTAACCCTTACCTCAAGAGTCTAGCTCACATTGGACATTGAACATCAATCACGCTGAACCTAAGGCAAGATGGCAATTGGAAACTGGAATGTTTCTGACCGTGACAGTCATGGCCCACAGTAAATCAGTAGTAAGCTAATCCTATCGATTATTATATATATATAAAAATGTGGGTGCATGGGTGAAGTAATCTGTCATAAATCAATTAAACATAGTGATATTGGTGTCAAGGCCTGCGGAATCAAAACCATCATTTAAAAATAGATTAAAATTTGAATAAAATAAAAGAATGGTTGGTCAGACCAAATCACAACATTCCCCTTACTTGAAAAAACCAGCACAGAAATGAGTGGGGGTTGATGGTAGCTAAAATGATAAGGTTGCTAGGCCAGGCATCTTATAAACATAAGAAATGATTTGATGCTTCTGGATGTGCACCAGGTAAGATTAGGTGCTTTCCAAAGACACCTTGATTTCTCCCTGGTGAGGATGAATAGCACCAGAGGCAACAATAATATTCTTCTTGGATCAGCGGATTGGCAGGAGGATTTTACTATACAACCCCTCAGGAAGTTGCAAAGTGATATCAATTTTAATGAAGGCCTGATGCCCTGATTTAATAGTACACTTTTGTCTAGCGCAGAGTAGAATCCCATTGGACTTTAAAATACGTTGTGAAAAATTAAAAAGGGGTGCAGCCACTCTACAATATAAATGGAAATAAATCCCTCACTAGATTCAACATTTACAATTAAGGTAAGTTGAGAGTTGAGCTCAAGCTGGGAGGTAGATTTGCCTCCATCAGCACTAAAAGTCACATAAGCACAATATTCACAATGTCCTCTAGTCCACAATCTAATCCTGATAAAGCATCCGTCATCTTCTCATCTGGAATCATCAATGCAATCTCAGTGGAATCAAATAAAACGCTAGATAACTGTGCTCACTAGGAAAAGTGTCAGGCATTTGCCCTTTATTGGGTGAAGCCTCTTCAAGGGATCTTGACTTACTAATATTAATTTATTAGTGAAAGCTGAATTAGGCTCCCCAATGATTTGAGTTGAGCCAAATAAAATAGCAGTGGATCTACCCAATAACAATTATTTAATTATTATCAATACTATTGAATAGTAACTTTTTCTTTCTCGGTGCAAACACTTTTGCAACCTATTCAATTCAAGACTAATCTAGTTTGATAATCTCACAAAGGATATTAGTCTGCGCCCATGTCAGGGAGCAGTTCTGCAAGCAAGGTAAGAGGAGCAGACAAAAAGGCCCGCGGCCTCCAACGTTCAAAAACGCCCCAGAGAATCTGGCAAAATTGACAAAAATCTTAAAAAACTGGTGGTCACTATTTCCCCAGAGATACTCACATGGCAAGCACGATAAAACCAGTACATCAACACGCCACACTCCTGACCACTTTTGTCTGTGGAATTTGGAGTCCACATGTATCTGGACATCCAAAAATGGCCTTATGGGAAAAATGCTATGAAGATGTACACAAAATTTTCCCAACTGCGGTGTACGTTGCACGTCACTCCATGTCATGTGGTTGGCTGGACCTAGGTTTCAAAAGCAAAAAAGCAGCAGATGAGGCTGCAGCAGTGCGCGTAGTGATTGACCTCCCGAAGGGCAATGGGTCATTGAAACTAAACGCACCAGATGGACAAAATCAAACCAAATTTTCCTCACGTTTGACTTTTTGCCTATTATGGTAAAACGTGACAATTTGGAACAACACCTGAAAGATGGTCTCGCCATATATGGCGAAATACAATCTTTCAAAATGCAATGCTTCACGCTGATGCCACACCTGTGCACTGGCAAAGCCATCGCAGTTCTGACCCCAACTGAGGAGATCGCGAAGGACCTAACCCAGATCCCACACTCCACTTTTATTGATATCACAGGGCATACCACCCACCCATTCTGGGTGACCGTGGACAGTGCGCCCCCCATTTGCACCCACTGTGACACGTTTGGCCACAAGGCGCACGCATGCCCCATCAAGGAGGGCGTCACATTCCAAGAGCACCCCTCGGTGCCCATGGCCAATGGAGAGGCGCACTACAAACCAACTGCAAGCACCAAGGATGCTTTCCCGTGGGGAGCACAAGGCTGCTACCTATTGGTAAAGCCTATCTCCCCACAAGAATGGAAGAAGGCTAAGCAGGCCCATAGAGCCGCGGCCAAGGAAATGGCCAAGGCCACCACCGCTATCCCACACTCACAATGCCAGGAGGACATGGAAACCTTTGTGGCAGAAGCAACTTGGGAATCCATCAACCAATCAGATTGGGAAGCTCATGCCAAGTGGGCCACTCAATCCAAGGATCTGATGGGAGACTCGATCTTTAAATCATTGCACCCAAGCTCCAGTCAAAACTGACTTGGGACCTATCCCAACTGAAAAAAAATTTTGACCCGCTCAATGGTGCACTGAACTCATCCGCACCACAAAAAATTCATCTGATGTCGGGAAAACAAAAAGCGAAGGCCAAAGCCAATGTGACTCTTTTCACAAAAATCAATAAAAACTCCAATAGCGTTGCTGCTAACACCCACGCTGCTGTGAAAGCCCGTGGGGACCTAGAAGAGGCTGGTGGGCCCAGGGGCCCACAACCTCGCACCTAAGGTTTGAAGGGGAAACCTTCACTTTAGGGACGTTGAATATCGCCGGACTCAAGGCCTCCCCATCCTGGGCTAGGAAACTGAGTTTTTTACAACACAATTTACCCGTGGATATCCTGGCCATCCAGGAGTCCCACTGTCCACGAGGTTCTGAGGAAGCTTGGAAAACAATGCTCCTCCCATCCCTATCCTTTTGGTCGAAGCACTATGGGGTGCTAATTCAGAAAAATATTTTTTTCAAATTCACATCCTCAGAAACATTCCTAAATGGCTGAGTGCTCATCATCACCTTCTCATGGGCTGATGTAATGCACGCAATTATCAACATTTATGCCTCAAACGGTGCACACAAGCATCAGGAATTGTTCTCATTAGTCAAATCCCTCCCGCTACCAACTGATTCTTTCCTAGTCGGTGACATGAACTGTTGGCTAACCTCACCAATGGACTGATGGCCTCCCTCACCCCATGCCCCACAGGGTCGCATTGAACTATGCGTTCTAAAGGCCACCCTAGGGTTAATAGATGCGCTGCCATGACATGCCCCACTGCTCAAAAACATGACGCATCCCCACGTCCACAACGGCCAATTAAGGTCCATGACCTGCATTGACCTTATTTAATGCCGGCGAAATTCCAACCCCATATCTCCTACTTCACAAAAACAAAAATGGAATTCTCCAACCACCGACTGGTCTTGATAACATACCACCTACCTGTCACAGTTGCTAAGGCCCCACTGGTGCAAAATCCGCCCCCCTGAGCTTGCATCGCCAGGATTTTCCACGCGGGTGAAAGAGGCAACTTTGGCAAAAAAGTTTGATGCACCGTTTTGTGCAGACCCCTTTTCGCATGGGCAACTTTCAAAGAGGACACCATCTGCCACTCTCGCCATCTCTTCTCCAGATGCTCATGAGCCACATCGGCGGTTATCTCACATGCACTGGCAGAATTGGCACACTTGGTGTCCAACATTCCAGCTACAGGATACAGCCCTGCATGGGGCCAGAAGTGGGCGGAGGCAGCCGCCCACCTCAACGCACTTGAAAGGCAACACAAACATCAGGTTTGTGTCCAATACAGGGCCACACGCATCACTAAAGGTGACAAGTGCACCGCATATTTCTTAAAAAAAATTTTGCACCATGCCAGAGCGTGGCCTGCACATAGGTGCGAAGATCAGATATTTCTATTGTGGATACACTGGCCAAAGTGGCAATCGAAATGCAAAATATTACTCCAAGTTGTACCAAGCCAACCAATTCAGCTGGCTGAAGTGGCGGAATTTCTCGACTGAGCTCATATCTGCACCATTTTCTGATACCCAGAAATAATGAATTTAATTACTCCGAATGAATTATGGACAGCCATTTGCGGTGCGCCAAACTGAAAATGCCCAGGCCCAGATGGCATTCCATATGAGTTCTACAAAAAATATTTCAAATATATATCCCCACTTCTGCTTGCCTCACTTAACCAAAGCCTGTTGGAAACGCGCCTCCTACCAGGAGGACATGAGGCCTTTACTGTCACACTCTTCAAGAAAGGGGATAAGCTTGACTTAGCCAACTGGCGCCCCAATTTCTATAACAAACACAGACACCAAAATTTTAACAAAAATTATGGCTAACCAATTAGGGACTGTAGCATCTGCCACCATCTCCCCAGAACAATTCAGTTTCATCCCCAGAAGGTTGATTTGGGATAACGTGCACTCTGTGGCTAATGTATGTCATTCCACAGCCTCTGGGGCACTTGTATTCTTGGACCAACAAAAGGCCTATGATAGAGTAAACTAGGAAACCTAAGGGCCTGCCTCCATCAATTCCGCCTACCCCCTCGCTTCATCAACTGGGTGATGCTGCTCACGGAATCTGCAACAATGGCGGTGCGTGGCCCTGGCTTCCTAACGGAAATAGTCCGCCCTCAAAGGGGCTTGCGACAAGGGGACTCCCTCAGCCCACTCTTATACAACTTCAGCCTTGACCCACTACTGCGAAATGTGAATGCTCAACTCACTGGGGTCCATGTGCTAGGCCAAACCCCAGTCAAGATGATGGCATTTGCAGATGATTGCGTGGTGGGGGTGTCTAATAACAAAGATGCATGCACGCTTGAAGCCCTCATCCAGGAATATTCATGGGTAAGCAACGCGGCACTGAACGCCTCCAAAACTGAAATCATCTTCCTTGGTCGGTTTCAGAACTGCTGGGCCCCAGAAATTAGTTCCCAACCTGGCCCATCTGCTCGCCCATGTCCACGCCTTACTAACTTAACACACACCGCTCCACTGGTGCTCCCCTTCATGCCACGCCCTACCATAGGACCAATGAGCCATCTGGGCGTGTGATGTGGAGGCAGGCGGATATGGGTCAGCAGTAATGGAGTGCCGTATACTGGACAACGTGACAAAGCGAATCGCCTCTCTCAGAGCCCACCCTACTACCCTCACTGGCAGGGTTGTTCTTGCCGACTCTATGCTCCTATCCAAAGTCTGGTTCGAAGCCCACGCCATCCCCTTCTCCCCAAGCTTCTTCAAATCCTTATATGCCTTGCTGCAAGGATGGCTTTGGTCAGGCCGCCCTCCACCAGTGTGGCTAGAGGTCATGTTTGGCCCTCATCATCATGGTGGCATGGGCCTGCTTGACTTCAAAGCTCATGCTGCCAAGATCCTGGGCACCTGGATCGCGGCCATCACCGCTCCCACACTCCCATCCCAACACTGGTCCCGCGCAGCCTGCTCCAATTTATCCCGAGCCTTGGGCCTCAACAATCCATCAAACCCCCACTCCCTGATGAAATACCTCGAATCACACCCATTGGCCACAAGCCCTCACGGTACTAAAACCCACTACAAACGAATCCTACTCTCCATGCGGAGCGCAGAGTGGAGAATTCAAATAGTGGACATACAACCCAAAGAGGCCGCCCCTCTCCTCAGTTCA
>JAKSZP010019176.1:0-31048 GCA_022478985.1 Massospora cicadina
AAAAGATGGACCTCTGAAACAAAACAAGGTCAAGTCCCGTAGGAAAAAAGTGGATAAAGATAAAAAAATCAATAAAAAATATTGGGAAAAATAGAATTTTAAAATGCTAGATAAAAAGCCAATATATTTTTTAGAATTTTTATTTTTATTGATAGTTTTCAGTACAGGGATGATTCTGCCTATGTCGCCTCTTGGGGGAGGGAGGATGGATCACGGTAGGAATAAACAGCCCATCAAAATTGATATGCAAGACTTTTCTTTCTCGTTGCAAACACTTTTGCAACCCATTCAATTCAAGACTAAATCTAGTTTGATAAGCTCATAGAGGGGATTGGTCTGTGCCCATGTCTGGGAGCAGTTGGGCAAGCAAGGCAAGAGGAGCAGGCGGAAGGCCCGCGGCCTCTAACGTTCAAAAACGCCCCAGAGAATCTGGCAGAATAGAAAAAATCTAAAAAAACCGGCAGTCACAATTTCCCTGGAGATACTCGTGTGGCAAGCACGATGCAACCAGTACATCAACATGCCACATTCCCAGCCACTTTCGTCAATGGAATTTGGAGTCTGTGTGTATCTGGACATCCAAAAAATGGCCCTATGGGAAAAATTTTGTGAAGATGTACACAAAATTTTCCTGACCGCGGTGTACATTGCACCTCACTCCATGTTGCACAGTTGGCTGGACCTAGGTTTTAAAAGCAAAATAGCAGCAGATGAGGCTGCAGCGGTGCGCATAGTGGTTGACCTCCAAAAAGGGCAACGGGTCATTAAAACTAAATGCACCAGATGGACAAAATCAAACCAAATTTTCCTCACATTTGACTTTTTGCCTACTATGGTAAAACGTGATATTTTGTAGCAACACTTGAAAGATGGTCTCGCCATATATGGCGAAATACAATCTTTTAAAATGCAACGTTTCACGCTGATGCCACACCTGTGCACTGGCAAAGCCATCGCAGTTCTGACCCCAACTAAGGAGATCATGAAGGACCTATGCCAGATCCTGCACTCCACCTTTATTGACATCGCAGGGCTCACCACCCACCCATTCTGGGTGACCGTGGACAGCGCGCCCCCCATTTGCACCCACTGTGACACGTTTGGCCATAAGGCGCACAAATGCCCCATCAAAGAGGGCGTCACATTCTAAGAGCACCCCTCAGCGGCCATGGCCAGCGGAGAGGCGCACTATGAACCAACTGCAAGCACCAAGGAGGCTTTCCCGTGGGGAGCACAAGGCTGCTACCTATTAGTAAAGCCCATCTCCCCACAGGAGCGGAAGAAGGCCAAGCAGGCCCATAGGACCGCGGCCAAGGAAGCGGCCAAGGCCACCACCACTATCCCACACTCACAACGCCAGGAGGACATGGAGACCTTCGGGGTGGAAGCAACTCAGGAATCCATCACCCAATCAGATTGGGAGGCCCATGCTGAACAGGCCACTCAATCTGAGGATCTGATGGGAGATTCAATCTCACCCAATCGCTGTACCCAAGCCCCAGTCAAAACTGACTTGGGACCTATCCCAACTGAAAAAAAAATTTTGCCCCACTCGACGGTGCACCGAACTTATCCGCACCACAAAAAATTTGTCCAACGTCGAGAAAACAAAAAGCAAAGGCCAAAGCCAACGCAACTCTTTCCACAAAATTAATAAAAACCCCAATAGCGTTGCTGCTAATACCCGCGCTGCTGTGAAAGCCCGTGGGGACCTGGAAGAGGCTGGTGGGCCCAGGGGCCCACCCCCTCACACCTAAGGTGCGATGGGTAAACCTTCACTCTAGGGATGCTGAATATTGCCAGACTCAAGGCCTCCCCATCCCAGGCTAAGAAACTGAGTTTTTTACAAAACAATTTACCCATGGATATCCTGACCATCCAGGAGTCCCACTGTCCACGAGGTTCCAAGGAAGCTTGGAAAACAATGCTCCTACCATCTCTATCCTTTTGGTCGAAGCACTGTGGGGTGCTAATTCAGAAAAACAATTTTATCAAATTTACATCTTAAGAAACATTCCTAAATGGCCGAGTGCTCGTTGTCACCTTCTCATGGGCCGATGTTGCACACACAATAATCAACATTTACGCCCCAAACGGTGCACATGAGCGTCAGGAATTTTTCTCATTGGTCAAATCCCTCCCGCTACCCCCTGATTCTTTCCTAATTGGTGACATGAACCATTGGCTAACCTCACCAATGGACCGGTGGCCGCCCTCACCCCACGCCCCACAGGGTCATGTAGAACTACGCGTTCTAAAAGCCACCCTTGGGTTAATGGATGCACTGCTGCGACATGCCCCACTGCTCAAAAACATGACGTGTCCCCACATCCACAACGGCCAATTAAAGTCCATGACCCGCATCGACCTTATTCTAGCGCCGGCGAAATTCCAACCCCACATCACCCACTTCAAAACAATGAAAATGGAATTCTCTAACCACCAACTGGTCTCGATAACATACCACTTACCCGTCACAGTTGCAAGGCCCCACATTGGTGCAAAATCCGCCCCCCAGAGCTCACGTTGCCAGGATTTTCCATGTGGGTGGAAGAGGCAACTTTGGCAAAATCGTTTGTTGCACCATTTTATGCGGACCCCATTTCCACATGGGCAACTTTCAAAGAAGACACCATCCACCACTATCACCATCTCTCATCCAGACACTCACGAGCCACATCAGTGGTTATATTGCGTGCGCTGGCAGAATTGGCCCACTTGGAGTCCAACATTCCAGCCTCAGGATATAGCCCTGCATGGGGCCAGAAGTGGGCGGAGGCAGCCGACCACCTCAAAGCACTTGAAAGGCAACACAAACATTGGGTTTGTGTCCAATACAGGGCCACATGCATCACTAAAGGCGACAAGTGCACCGCATACTTCTTCAAAAAAAATTTTGCACCATGCCAGAGCGTGGCCTGCACACAGGTGTGAAGATCGGATAATTCCATTGTGGACACACCAGCCGAAGTGGCAATCAAAATGCAAAAATATTACTCTGAGTTATACTGAGCCAAACCAATTCAGCCGGCCAAAATGGCAGAATTTCTTGACCAAGCTCATATCTGCACCATTTTCCAATACCCAGAAATAATGAATTTAATTACTCCAAATGAATTATGGACTACCATTCTTGGTGCGCCAAACTGAAAATGCCCAGGCCCAGATGGCATTCCATATGAGTTCTACAAAAATTATTTTAAATATATATCCCCATTGCTGCTAGCCTCACTCAACCAAAGCCTGTTGGAAACGCGCCTCCTACCAGGAGGACATGAGGCCTTTACTGTCACATTCTTCAAGAAAGGGGATAGGCTAGACTTAGCCAGCTGGCGCCCCATTTCTCTAACAAACACAGACACCAAAATTTCAACCAAAATCATGGCTAACCGTTTAGGTACTGTAGCATCTGCCACCATCTCCCCAGAACATTTTGTTTTCATCCCCAGAAGGTTGATTTGGGATAACGTGCACTCTGTGGCTAATGTGTGTCAGTCCACAGCCTCTGGGGCACTTGTATTCTTGGATCAACAAAAGGCCTATGATAGAGTATACTGGGAATACCTTAGGCCCGCCTACAACAATTCCGCCTACCTCCCCGCTTCATTAACTGGGTGATGCTGCTCACAGAATCTGCAACAATGGCAGTGCGCGGCCCAGGTTTCCTAATGGAAGTAGTCCATCCTCAAAGAGGCCTGCGACAAGGGGACCCCCTCAGCCCACTCTTATACAACTTCAGCCTTGACCCGCTACTGCGAAATGTGAATGCCCAACTCACTGGGGTCCATGTGCCAGGCCAAACCCCAGTCAATATGATGGCATTTGCAGATGATTGCGTGGTGGGGGTGTCTAATAAAGATGCACGTGCGCTTGAAGCCCTCATCCAGGAATATTCCCGGGTAAGCAACGCGGCACTGAATGCCTCCAAAACCGAAATCATCCTCCTTGGTCAATTTCAGAACTGCTGGGCCCCAGCAAGTAGTTCCCAACCTGGCCCATCTGCAGCCACGTCCACGCCTTACTAACTCAAAACACACCGCTCCACTGGTGCTCCCCTTGGTGCCACGACCTACCATAGGACTGGTACGCCATCTGGGCGTGTGGATGGAGGCAGGTGGATATGCGTCAGCAGTAATGGAGTGCCATATACTGGACAACGTGACTAAGCGAATCGCTTCTCTCAGAGCCCACCCTACTACCCTCACTGGCAGGGTTGTTCTTGCCAACTCTATGCTCCTATCCAAAGTCTGGTTTGGAGCCCACGCCATCCCCTTCTCCCCAAGCTTCTTCAAATCCCTGTATGCTTTGCTGCAAGGATGGCTTTGGTCAGGCCGCCCTCCACCAGTACGGCTAGAGGTCATGTTTGGCCCTCATCATCATGGTGGCATGGGCCTACTTGACTTCAAAGCCCATGCCGCTAAGATCCTGGGCACCTGGATTGCGGCCGTCACTGCTCCTACACTCCCATCCCAACACTGGTCCCGCGCGGCCCGCTCCAACTTCTCCTGAGCCTTGGGCCTCAACAATCCATCAAACCCCCACTCCCTGATGAAATACCTCGCATCACACACATCAGCCACAGGTCCTCACGGGACCAAAACCCACTACAAACGAATCCTACTCTCCATGCGAAGCGCAGAGTGGAGAATTCGTATTAGTGGACATACAACCCGAAGAGGCCACCCCTCTCCTCAGTTCACACAAGAGGTACAGGGGCTACCCATCCATGATGGCGTGATCCCCATTCGACCCCAAGTCCTATCCAGGGTGGACTACCTGGACATGATGGACATCCCTTATTCCACTGAGACCCAAAAGACTATCTGGAAATACGCACACCATCCTCTGTTGCAGCCTCAAGTCCGCTCCCATGTGTGGCGCTGCCTGAGGCAGGTGTATCATACAGCTGAGCGCTCTAATGCTTTACACTCATCCTGTGTCGTGTGTGGCCAGTATGGAACGCTGTTTCACCGCCTGGAGAAGTGCCCCACCTCTAAAGTAATATGGCGCGAAGTCCAACGTCTGCTAGTCCAGGATCAAACACATCCCTTCAATCTGTCAAGAGATATGTTTGCTTCATCAATGGCCTCCCCCTCCCACCCTCCCTCCGTGCTCTGGTGGTTGCAATCGCCATGTGGACAATCCACACGATTGTCTTGGATGCCATCGCTGGATCCATTCCCACCCTCCATGAAGCTGTCCACAGATTCTGGTCTCATTTGTGGACCACTTTCAAGCGTGGATGTTTGGATACCTCCCACCGCGTCATCGACAGCTAGTCTCGTCCTGGTTCCCAGTCTGGTTCATCAAATCAGACCCCTTCCTCCACACGTGCTCATTAGTGGCTACGTCCCCTACACACGTTCCCTCCCTCTTCCCATAAGTGGCGTTCCCGCTGGCAACAAGAGATAGCATCGCTTCTCTGGGGTGCCTCCCCTGGTACTAAGTTTTGTCTCGTCTGAGTCATATTTGGAAGTGTCTGTCCCATGGTCAGCCTTCCCCGCAATAAATTTAAATTTAAATCAAAATTGATATGCAATTGGACGCTTGTGAGGGCGAGACCTACATGAAACCATGTTCATGAGTGGATGCTGAGCCTTGAGAAAAAGTGACTAGGGGAAGGGAAATTGAAATGTTGGAAGATGCCAATTGCAAAACCCCAGAGCGGGGAGGAAAACAGCAATAAAAGAAAGAGGTAATCGATGAATAACACCTAGTAATCTTGATACAGCACCAGTGCTAGAAGATTTGTCTTGAGCGCCTGCCAACGGGCTTCATCAAGTACACCAGACATGTTGGCCAGCAGCGAAGAAGAAATACTCAATGGGGGGGGGTGTTGATCCATGCCCCTGATTAACGCCATCAGCGGAAGATAGCGATGGGAAGCTCCAGAGAAGAGGTAGTTGTGCAGAGAGCAGATTGCATCATGCAAATGGTGACTATGGGCTTCATATAAGCTAAAGTGGAATGAATGGTGGAAGCCAGGTGAGGCTAGAAGCTTCGTCGACCAACTTCAAAGAACTTGGCCAGCAAAGCAAAGAGCATAAGCGGCAGTATCCTGATCCAGAAGTTTATCTATATCAGAGGATTCAGCGCTAATGTCAAAGCCTTGGTGACTTGGGCCCAGCGTTCAGCATAGGGGAGCTCAAAGTGTATGCTGTTACCAATTGAGAGCTCAGAAACCAGTACAGCGGGTTTGTAAAATTGACCAAGTCAGAAGAGGAACTCCGGAGAGCAAGTCTGACCCATCCAAGAAAAAACAATCCAGAGCAACTGCATAATCTCCAGAGCTTATACAATGATGTTCAGAGCATCAGCAAAAGGAGCCAAATCCAGGAGGATTTTGAAGTCCCATTCTGGAATCAACTGCAAGGGAAGAGTCAGCTGAGAGTTGTTTGAAATGATGGCCATCCTGGTTTTGGAGGGATTAGTTACCATTTCTGGTAATTCTATGGAAGGACTAGCTGCTTGCACCAGACTAGGCTTATGTGTCCTGGAAGGACCATAAAAGAGGCTCCATCGAGCATCATGGCTATTCTGCTTGAAGAGATGGAGGTCTGGATCAGACAGACTGTTAAGGAGCTGCTGGTAGCGAGATTCAGAATTTGACATATGAACTGGATGAGAGGGGGATGCCAGACTTATATTGAAGTTGACATTATGCACTCTATAATCCATCAGGCTCCAATTTCAGGGAATTTAATCTCAAAATTAAGATAAGCTTTCCAAGGTTTAATTAAGAATGACTTACAGCCAAGAGGTTATGAGCAAAATAACAAGGGCGAATAGAAATAAGTATTCTTAATTGAACTGCAAAATGAACATCGATGGCAAGAGTCTCATGTCTAGGATGAGGAGAGAATCAGGTATTCAAGGACGCCGGACCAAGAATCCTGAATATGAAAGCAGGTCATATACCATGATGGGGAAACCCAGATCCTGGGACTAATATTGTCACGAGTAAATTGATCAGCCCAGCATGACAGAAGGTCGTGAGGACCGCGCTCTGAGAAGGCTGTAGCGAGGAGGAAGAGGAAGAACGCCATATGCTGAAGGTGATCCCAAGAAGCGTTAAGTATTGACAAGTGTACTCCACTTGAACCAATGAAGTATTCAACTAGGTGTCCAAAGCGATGTTCTCATGCCCAGGTCCTTTTCTTGCTGATAATCTAGGCAAGAGGGGGATGTGTTGGGATTTTTGCCCATATTCCCAGCCTACTAGATTACCTGGTGTTGCTAGGGAAAATTCCTTAAAGTGAAGTGAATCAGAAATTGGTTGTCCCAAGTTTTGGAGGAACTACGTTTTGGGGATTTTGGGATATTCACCTGGTCATATCCATCGGGGATCAATCTTGATGAATACCTAATATCTCATTGGGTGGAGTGGCCAACAAAATAGGGGCATCTGATAGTGATTAACTATCAGGTATACTGATTGGGATCAGTCATGTTTCATCACCAACTGCAAGGAATGAATAGTGAGTTGCAAAGCGAGTGATGTTGCCTGCAACTAGTGAGTCAATCGGTTGGTGAAGTGACCTTCCATAATGGGTAATAAGTCCCATTACCTAAGCAGGTCGCTAGCCAATTATGGTTGGTTTGCTTGGATTGAGAGGAAAACGTTAGGGACACGTTTTCCAACTCTTTCCATTTGAGGTCTCGAGGATGTCCAACATTTGAATCCTAGCCAGGATGGGGAAGACCATTGCTGCTGAGATGAGGAAGGGTGATTCAATGGCAATGGCTGCCATTTCCTCGAAGAGGTCTCAACTGAGGGTTAGACAGTTGTATCCCTTATTATATAATTCCTTAGGATTTACTATAATAAAAAACACATAAAAACCATCATTTAGTAGAACATTATTATTAGTAACAGTAATATTATTAAATCGGTGTATAGTTAGACTATCAGCTTCCATTGTGACATTCCATCTCTAGGATATTATTGCAAAAGGCAATAATTGGAAGACTCTCGGAGAGAAAAGTAGAGATCCGAGTGGGGATCTAGATATGAGGGGACCACAATCAGAGATAGCTGCTGATTTTGTGTTGGGCTGAAAGAGACTGTCACTGGAGTATCTTAAGGAAGATTGGGTGGACAGGAATATAGGGAACAAATCCCTACGATTACAACTTACAGAGTATTTAATTGGAAGTACTGGCTGAAGCGTTGGGCTAGTTAATTGTTCAATTTCAACTATGGATAATAGTCTTTATACTATTATTATTTAATACATTCTATACAACGCGACAAAGTGCACAAGGAAATCGAACCTGTGCAGTAAAAGGTTTACTGGGTTGATGACTGATAATCAACTTAAAGTAAATATTTACACAGGTGTATGGCCAGGCATCTTCCTTGATTATCTTAGGGTCTATTCACTTCACCCAAAATCTGGTTACTGCATTTACGTCTAAATTGACCACTTGATACAGTTGATCCTGTACATCTTTGTCCACAAACAGATCAATGATATTAATTTCTTCATTCATGATGTTGGTAGGAACAGGCTTCTCCGCAGCTCTAGACTGTTCCCTGTCTAGGCCATGGGTTTTTTTCCCAATCTCTGGTGGCAGCTGACTCTTGCTTAGACCACGTTGATTTGATCCTCTGGCTTCTTACAGTGCACAGCAAAATGTCCCTTCCCACAACATTGGTAGCAGACCTTTTCTTTCTTATTCATTCGTCTGAATTCTTTGGGCTTATTCCCCAGCACATTTCAGTTATTCATCTCTTTCGCACCTTTTTCTTCTTTATGGGATTTTAATTTTGCATCAGATTGGATTTGAAACTTCTGTTTGGGGCATCAAAGGTTGCTCCAAAAATTTTCAAATTATCTACTATTATAGAGGTAGTAATTTCCATCATGAACGCGGGAGACATCATGTGGTGCAAATTGCAATAGGGCTGAAGGTCCTCTTGTAACTTTTTCTGGCTTTGAAGCCATCCAGTAACTCTCTCCAACCAAGATTTGTGACTCCTGGTAGAACTGATCCGCAAAGCTTGGTAAAGACTCATCTTTATGTAACTGGATTTCCATAAACTCCTGTTTGTGCTTTGACATGCACATTGGACTCCCAAATTCCTTCATGATGGCCGCCTTGGCCTCTGCATATGACCAGCTGTTAGCCTCCAGGTGGGGTTAACATTAAGTTCTGACGATTGTCGTCTAGGCAATTCATGACCATTAACACCTTTTGAAAATCACCTTAGCTGTACATGGTCATATTGAACAGTCAGAAAAACGCCGGAGCATTATGCCAATGAAATATTGGCAATTTTGGCATAGCTTTAAATTCCTCCAAGTTCTCTCTGCCAATTTTCTAGGTTTCAGCCACTCAGCTCAGTTGGGGAGTGACTTCAGGCGTCATCTCCAAAATGGCAGAAAAGCGAGTGGCATGTTTCTGGGGTTTTTGACTTCCCAATTATTGTACAAGGGCTTCATTCTTCAGCATCGCATGCCACAAATGGCTCACAATCACATTTGTGAGTTTTTAGCTCCTTGACCTGCATAATCAGTCGCTCAATATCAGCGCTGAAATTTCTCAAATGAACGCAATCTGCTTCTCACTCCTTTTTCAGATATAAGACCTCTCAAATTAAGTCAGCTTCTTTCTTCTTTAACGAGGTTACTTTTCCAAGTAACTTGTTCCCAAAACTCATGACATTATCAATCCCTTCCTCCATCTTGGTGATCATTCTTTCAAGACTGCAAATTCATGATGAACTGCTGAGTTTAGGGCATTCTATTTTATGGTGGCCAACTACATCCATAGTTTTCATAACTCAGCTTTATATGACATCCTTCTAAGTTCTTCTACTCGACTACACCCCTGTAATGAGCACTAATTTGTTTAAATTTAATATTTTGGTTATTATCAGCCAATAAGCCCTATAAACTTTTTACTTACACAGGTTTGGTTCTTGTGCACTTTGTCCACATTGTATAGCATTTGATACTATCAATAGACAATATTATGATGACTATTATCCATAGTTTAATGGAATTCTTAGATCTCAGCATAACGCACAGCCAGTATTCCCACTCAAAATACTTAAGGAGTCTTGATATAGGGATTCATTCCCTCATAATGTCCAACCCAATCTTCTCTGAGATTCCCTGGTGACAGTTTTTCTGGTTTAATACATAGTCGGCAGCAATCCAATATTGTTTCTCCTTTTTCTCTAGATTTCCACTCAGATCTTTAATCTTTTCTTTAAAGAGTCTCCCAATTATTGCACACAGCAATATATTCTTACGAAGAATAGAACAATTGAAAGCTGATAAAAGTTCACTAATTAAACAATATCCCAGATAAAAACTATAGAACTATATATCTATATAAATCTGTAACTCTGTTTTTAATTATAAGTGAATTCTAGGGAATTTATAGTGGAAATTTGGTCGTCTAACCCTCAGTTGACAGATCTTCGATGAAATAGCAGCCATTGTCATTTATCACCCATACTCATCTAGCAGCTATGTTCTTCCCCATCCTGTCTAGAGTTTGTTGTTGGACATCCTTAAGACCTAAATGGAAAGAGTTGGAAAACGTGTCCTTAACATTTTCCTCTTGATTCAAGTGAACCAACCATATTTGGCTAGCAACCTGCTCAAGTAATGGGACTTCTTACCCATTAAGGCAGGTCATGAACCAACTGATTGATTCACTAGTTGCAGGCAACATCACTCGCTTTGCAACTCACTATTCATTCCTTGCAGTTGGTGATGAAACATGACTGATCCCAATTGGTACACCTGAGTTAAACACTATCAGATGCCCCTATTTTATTGGCAACACCGCCTGACGAGATCTTAAGCACTCGTCAAGATTGATCCCTGACAGATATGACCAGGCGAATATCCCAAAATTCCCCCAAACATAGTTACTCCAAAATTAGGGTCCACCGATTTTCAATTTACCTTGCATTAGGAATTATCCCCTAGCGATTCCATTATTCTAACAAGCTGGAAATATGGGCAAAAATCCCAACAATGTTGAAATTGGGATTAAATCCATGGTTGGCAAAGAAAGGGGAACAGCCAAAAGATGCATGTTGTGCATTGTTATAACTGAATTGGGCCATGGGAAGATGGGAAGCCCAATCTGAATAATCTGCAACAGTGTAACACCGCAAGAACTGTTCAAGACACTGGTTCACTCGTTCCATCTGCCAATATGATTGGGGATGATAGGCAGTTGAATGATGGGGACAGATTTGCAGAGTATTACACAACTCTTTCTCAAAAGACATAGGCGAACTTGGGCCCCCAATCGCTAATGATTTCCTGAGGGACCCCATAAAGTGCAAACAGATGAGTTACAAACAACCTCGCCATCTCTGCCGCGGTAACTATAGTCCTGCAAGGGATAAAGTGGGAGAACTTTGTAAATTGGTCCACCACCACCATAATAGCATCACAACGATATGATACAGGTAATTCAACAATAAAGTTCAACTGATAAGGAAGTCCAAAGCCCATCAGTTTTTTGAACTGGTACCAAAAATCCAGCTAAAGGCTGGCAAATCGGTTCCATTTGGTTGCAGACTAGGCGTTCTATACAATATCTGCCTACCTGAGCGGCTAATAACTTCCAATTATATGTGCGGCGAATATGCTATAGGGGCTTTGTTATCCCAGGATGGCCAATGGTGATCCCATCATGATGGTCCCAGATGATTTCAAGATGAAGCTGTCCAGTTAAAACCATAGGTGCCCCTAACACCACACCATCTCATCTTTTACATGGTGACTCTGGTAATATCCTCTTGATTCTATACGCTCTTTGAAAGGACCATTGTATATTCCGCTGATAAAGGCTGAAAAATAACAACCTTCATGAACATACCATATTCCTCTGAAATTTTTAGAGAAGCAAGAGCGGGCCCACTGGCTAAGGGAGTGGAATGTTGAGACGCAATCTTACCTGATGGAATTATTAATTTGGTATTATGCACTTCAACCTCCTTAAGATTGGGAGCTAGTGCAGAGTTATGGCTCAAAGCATCCGCCAAACGATTCTCCTTGCCCTTTGTAAACTCATATGAAAATGCAAATTGGGCTAGGGTCTCAAACCAGCAGGTCTGTCATGGGGTTAAGAAATGAGGTGTGTGGCAGTACAGTAAGACATTGTGATATGTACTTACAAGGAAGGGTTGGGAAGAGCCATGTAAATGGTGACGCCAATAGGTTAGCGCCTCAACCACTGCTAATAACTCTTTATAATATATGATGTAGTTTAACTCTGTTAGGGACATTTTTCTAGAAACATACCCCACTGGATGCTCTATTCCATCTACACCTACTTGTAATAAGGCCACCACAATTGTGAAGTTGGAGGCATAGGAAGTAACAATGAACTATTTATTAGTGTCGACATGGCAAATAATGGAGGTAGACATCAACGTACACTTTACTGCTTGGAAGGCATCCTCCAAAACAGGGGACCACTGTAGTACTTTTGCCCCACTCGCCTTGTACAAAGGCGCTGCAACTTCATACAGGCTTGGTGTGAACTTATTAAGGAACGTACACATCCCTAAAAGCTCCTTAATTCCTTAACAGAGGTTGGAGTGGGACACTCAAGAATTGCCTTCTCCTTGTTGGGAGTTATTATGTGCCCTTGGTCAAACATGACGTTGCCAAGAAAGAAGACGTGGGACTTAAAGAACTCACACTCACTGATTTTCAGCATAAAATTGGAGCTCTTAAATGCTCCACCACTTGCCGAAGGTATACTGCATGGGACTCCTGATTAGGGGAAAACACTAAGATATCATCTATATAGGCAACAGCACATACCCCAACAGGTCCCTCAAAGCTGCATCAATATGACGTTGAAAGATGGCGGTGGAATTCTTAAGCCCAAAGGGCATAAACCGAGATTGAAAGTTTCCTTTTCTGATACAGAATGCAGTTAACCACTCCTGGCCCTTCTTGATCCAAATCTGATTGAACGCATTTAAACAATCTAGCTTGAAATAAGACTTGAGCCTTCTCAACATAGCATGCAATCTGTGAGTCCAGGGGAATGGGATAAGTTTGGTACAGTAACGTTGTTAATACTTCCATATTCCACGCATGGATGTAGAATACCATCTGCCTTCTCAACGTAGAGAAGCGGGGAACACACAGGGGATGTTCACTGAAAAATAGCACCTTTGGCCACCTGCTCCTCAACCCATACATCTAAAGCTGCTTCCTTCCGTACAGTTAATGGGTAAATTGGAGAAGTTATATGCACCTCGATCCACAGTGAGCTTGAACTCGCAATCAAATTCTGAGTGATCTGGTAGTGCATTTTCTGATGCTGCATCAAATGTAATATCCAACCCCTCCAGACATAACGGTAGGGAATCTCCACAGAGGGCTTCAGCAATGGTTCAAGACTAAGATTGTAAATTTTGGTCCAGTGGGGCAATTTCCCTGAAAGTGGGCTACAGCCTGAGGAAAACAGACCAACTTGTGACCATTTATCAAAGACAAGGATGGGGTGTTTTCTTTCAAATTAGTCCTTATGTCAAACATTCTCCACCACTCTACACCCAAAATAATGGGGTACAAGATGTTTTTGATAGCTTAGAAGTGGTCAGAGAAAAGATAAGTGCCCACTAGATAGTCCACTGACCCCATGATTTTCAGCGTTGGGATACCTTAAGAAGCCCCACCTCTAATCATACCACCTGGAAAGTAACTCAGCTCAAGGCAGTTGGCAAGATCTTGGTCCATAAAATTTTCAGAGGCTCCTGTATCCACCAAAAGAGTTGTGCTGAATTTTCATAAAAAGGATGAAAGGGTAGCAGTCAAAAAAAATATCCAGAATGGGATTTATATAAAGCAGAAAATGCCAACATCTCAACCAAAAATTCTTCCTCTGGATTAGGCAAGCCTTCAGGGTATGTTTTTGAATTATAAAAAAGGTGAGAAATAGTTGGCCACTCTTAGCTTTTATTTCTTATAACAATCACTTTAGTTACTATGATTTTATTTATACAACAAATTTGGATAATCACACACAGTAAAGATGGGTGACTTTATCAATAAAAAAATACAACATGGGCGAGCGTCATGGCAAGTGGTGCGCTTAATGGTGAAACTAAGGGCAAGAAACGCCCTGGAGGGGGACCAGGAACCCAATCTGCAAAGAAATCGCAAACTCAGACACCATCTGGGTTTATGGTATTCACTGTAAAGCACGCGCAATATATGTACATTCAGTTCAACAAACCCTTATCAAAGGTGGAGCACAGGATCAGACTCTTCTTTGGGGATGAGTCACTGACCCTGTGGGAGAAAACATGTGAGGCACAGCCCTCACTTTTCCCTCACGCGGTGTATGTAGCCACCAATAACATGGGCCATGGCTGGATCAATATTGGATTTGAAACATCTGATGAAGCCAATGCCGCAGCAAAAGTCTGTGTAGAAATTGCCCTCCCCAAGGGCAAAAAAATTGTGCACGCCGCGCGCACCAGATGGAACAAAGAAGAAACTTTGTTCATCTCTTTTGACTCGCTCCCCACCAACCTTCCTTGTAAGGTAATTGAGGAGGAGCTCCGCAAAGGTCTCATGGCCTACAGAGAAATTCAGCAACTCGAATTACAGCAATTTTGCTGATGCCCAACCTGTTCATGGGCAAAGCTATCGCTGTAATCAATCCCTTCCCAGAAGTAGAAGAGGACTTATCCAGAATTCCCTGCACAGCAGAATTTCACTTTGAAGATGGGGGCCAGTCAGCCACATTCTGAGTTACACTGGAACGCGCACCGCCCATTTGCAACCATTGTGGCTCACTAGGCCACAAGGAGCATGCATGCCCTGTGAAAGAGGGCTTAATGGAAAATGATTATTGTGAGGAGGCAATGGACGAAAATAATGAAAACTTCGCCAAAATGACTGACGGTCACCACCCATTCCGCTGGGGTGAAGATGGACTATACTCCATCATGGACCCAGTTACAAGCAAACAACGTAAAGCGGTACAAAAAGCCCACAAGCAAGCAGTGGCTGAAGCGGCAGCACATGCGGAGTCTGACATTAACCCTTGACAAATTTTGAAGGATATTTTGGATATTCACTAAACCAACCAATCAGAACAATATGCCCAGGTCAAATATTTTTACAGTAATCTGAATGAGTCACAAAGCGACATCAGTCATGCACATATTGAGGAACAATGCAACCGCAATTTGGGCGAAAATGTGGTGCACAATTCACCAAAGTTGAACCTCAAAAATATAAAATCTAATCAACAATCCGCATCAAATCAACATGAGACCTGTGTGGGAAAAGTTGACGCAAATGCAAAAAACTGCAATTCCATTGAATCAATAGGTCAGATCAAGGGAACCAACAATGGCAGTGAAAGAGTTGGAGTACAGACTCAGAGCATGGCCAAAATGAGCACTTTGGGATAGGGCCAGAGGGCTTTCCCAACCGCTCCTGAGGCACTGTGGGCACCTCAGTGTCAATAGGGACACTAAACATCGTGAGAGCCAGGGCTCATACGTCCCAAGCCAAAAAGCTTGAATTCCTGCGAAAACCTCTTGTAGACATCTTGGCCATCCAAGAAACCCACTGTTTACAAGAGGAAGAAGGATCCTGGTCAACAAGGGTCGCACCATCACAATCAGTATGGACGTCTCACTGTGGGGTGATCATCCAAAACAACAAAAAATTTAAAATTACAAATTTGTCATCACACTTGCACAGTCGAGTCCTGGTAGCAACAATCACATGCCAAGAGGAAATAATTTTGATAGCATGTATCTATGCACCGTGCACTGCAACTGAGAGAAAACAATTTTTTGAAAACATTTCTACTCTCACCCTCCCACCAGATAGCATTATGTTAGGCGATTTCAACTGCTGGGATAACCCTGATATGGATCAATGGCCTAATCCCAGGAGATACAAACCTGGACACATTGAATTCCGCACAATGAAGGCATCTCTTGGCTTACAGAATGCTCTTCCCCCCAGTTCACCACTCCTTCCTTACATGACGTGGCCCAACATACATGAGGGAGCGCTCATATTGATGAGTTGCATTAACCACATCCTCATCCCACAATCCCACCACTCAAGAATCTCCAAATTTATAACAAAAAAATCAATTTTCCTGACCACCTATTGGTTACGGTGCAGTTAGCGCCAACCCAATCCCACACACAGGTGACACCTTAAAGAAAGCTTCACCCAGAAAATATAAAATTGCCCAAGATATCCAACCAGGTCAAAAACAAGGCTACGAACCCAGAATTCACAGCCCCATTCACTTTGGGTCCCATCAGAACATGGGAAAATTTCAAAAAGGATTTAATCAACAAAACCTGACATATTACATCATGCAAGTACACCGCAGACATGGCCACAATCAAGCGTACCTTGGTGGAACTAGACCACCTGGAAATAAATACTCTGAGATCTGGCTATAGCCCCAACTTGGAATGCAAATGGGCAGAAATTTCTGCCTGACTTAACAATCTCATCTTTGAACACCAACACAGAATCAAAGTATCAAACAAAGGTAAGTTCATAAAGGAAGGAGAAACCTGTTTTACATACTTTTTCCACCAATTCCACTCCTGCAGAAACCAGCCCATGTGCACACAGGTCCGCAAGACCAATGGCACTGTGGCAACTGACCCTGAGGAGGTCAAGGCGGAAGTACACCGCTATTACACCGAATTATATCACAATATGCCAATAGATCCACAAAAAATTAAAGAATTTATTCATACTGCCAATATACAAAGTACACCACCAAATTAGAATATACTATCCCTTATCACACGGGAGGAGCTTTGGGAGACAATTCGCGGTGCACCACGTAGGAATTTCCCAGGGCCTGATGGGATACTCTACGAATTTTACAAAAGATATTTTTAACAAATCGCCCCCCTCATATTAGCGTCTATGAACCAAAGCTTGTAGGAAACACGCCTATTACCAGGAGGCCATGAATTCTACATTATAACCTTTTATAAAAAGGGTGACAAGTTGGACTTGGCCAACTGGCGCCCAATTGCACTCAACACTGACACAAAAATTCTAACAAAAATGTAGCAGCTAGATTAGGCGCAATTGCATCTGACGTCCTATCACCCAACCAGTTTGGGCTCATACCAGGGGGTTCAATCAGGAACAACATTCACCCTGTTACAAACATTTGCCAATCCAAAGCAACTGGTGCCCTGGTCTTCTTGGATCAGGAAAAGGCGTATGACCGTGTTAGCTGGTCATACCTAAAAGAATGTCTACATGCCTTCAAACTCCCACCAAGATTCATAAAATGGGAGATGCTCTTAACAGAATCTGCAACCATGGCTGTATGCGGCCCTGGATTCCTAACAAACAATATCAAACCACACAGAGGGCTCAAACATGGGGATCCACTCAGCCCACTGCTATACAATTTCAGCTTTGACCCACTCCTCCGAGTAACTGACTCACGTCTCATGGGGATAACCGCACAAGGACAACCAACAGTCAAGATACTGGCCTTTGAGGATGAATGCGTAGCAGGTATAGCAAACAATGAAGATGCCTGACAGCTGGAACGCACTCTAGAGGAATACTCCAAGGTGAGCAATGCATCGCTCAACAAAAGGAAGACAGAAATTATCCTCTTAGGCAATTACACAAACAATTGGGCCACAACATCAGAACCTCACACCAACACTCGAAGAAAAAACCCAATTATTTTACCCTTTGCAACACCTCCCACCACCACTCCTGTCCAACACCTTGGAATCTGGCTAGAATCAGGGGGATATGCTAATAAGACAATGGAAAGTAACCTGTTACAACGGGTATCCAAACTCGTCGCCTCCCTCAAGGGAAGAACCCCAGGACTAACAGGACGAGTTATAGTTGCTAACTCGCTCATCCTCCCAATACTGTGGTACCAGGCCCATGCGATAGCCTTCTCACCTACCTTTATAACCTCAATTTGCACGCTTATCCAGGGCTGGCTGTGGCCTGGCTCTCACCCTCCTATACGGATGGAAACACTATTTGGCCCACGCTCAAGTGGAGGCATGGGACTAATAGATTTTGAGAGCCATGCCAATCACATCCTAGGTACCTGGATAAAGGAAATACTTGCTCCAGACCTCCCGCAACAACATTGGTCCAGAGCAGCAAGGACTAAATTTGCACAGGCGCTCAAATTAACCAACCCACATAGTCCACCCAGACTACTTTCATACCTTGCCAAGCACCCTACTGCAACGGGTACGCATGGAACCTCCTCTCATTTCAAACATATCCTCTGAACTATCCACCATATGGGATGGACCATAGAGAACATGGGTACTATACAGGGAAGGGGACGACCCAGCCCCCAATTCAAATTAAGAAACCCAGAAAACCACCCCCAGAGGGATATATGCTCGCAACGACCCCAAGCATAGCTAGGATAGAATACCTAGATATGCTGGACATTTCCTATGATTTAACCACAAAGAAGGTAACTTGGAAAATGAATCACCACCCACTCCAACAGCTGAGGATAAGAGCAAACGCCTGGCACTATCTGAGAAGGGCCTATATGACGGTGGACCATTCCAACTCCCACCACAAAACATGTGCAGTATGTGGAGGGGAGGGATCCCTACATCACCGCCTAGAAACATGCCCCCCAACCAAAGCCATATGGCAGGAAGTCGCACGCCTGCTTAAGATTCAAAACAAACAGGAATTTTCGATATCAAAGAGCATCTTCGCGCTCCAGATCGAGTCACCAATCCCATCTACCCTCCGTTCCCTGATGATACCCATTGCAATGTGGACAATCCACACAATTTCATTAGATGCGTTCAAGGGCACGGTCCCAACCATTCATGGGGTTATTAACAGATTCCATGTCCACTTACTGGAGCACTTCCAAGCCTGGCTCTATGGATATATCAGACCAAGGCAAAAAGCTCTCATAGAATCATGGTTCCCACTCTGGTTCCTCCACACAGATCCTTTCTTTCACACCTGCTCCATAGTAGGGGAAACCCCTCAGAGTAGCGCACCAACCCCCCCATACCTGGCAGTCCTGCTGGCAACAAGGGTAACTTGAGTACCCTGGGGAGCCCAATTTTATATTTGTTGGTTATTTCCTTAGTTTTACATATATTTGGTAATGTCTGTCCCCTGGTCAGCTTACCTCGGTTAAATAAAATAGTTGGCCACTCTTACCACTGAGGCTACATATACTTCCATATCTTCTGCAGGTGCATACACATTATAATATTTGAAACAAAGTTCTTTTTTCACCTCCTGGGTGCTGTGGATCATGATAGGGGTCAAACAAGGGTTCTCAGGGGTAATTTGATATGCTGGAATAGGGTCCTCATCCAAGCCATAAGAGCAAATAAATGGCTCGTTTTGTAATATAACATTTGCATTATAAAACGCGTTTTCAGGCTCCAGAGACCCCATACCTGCTCTGAGGGTCTGGTGTGCTTCGGTTATCCAGGGCATCACCCCAAGCCCTTAATAGATTCTTTGGCTTGCACCGCAGAAACGCAGTGTGAAGAAAACTCATTTTTAGTGATCCATTTTTGGTTAAGTTCAGGTCTGGACTCTCCTAGACCCTCGACTTCCACTGAAAAGTAGAGGGAATCAGTGGGGAGCTCTTCACGTTTTAAGGAAATACCACTATACACGAATGTGGCATTTATAGGGGTTACTGCAGGTGACATTATCGTGGCAGCATTATCTGAAACATTTAATTTAGATAAGGGGATAGACCCCTGTTCAGCTTCAAATTTGGCAGAACTTGAAGGTTTAGAAGGATAAGATTCCTTCATTTTGAGAGATGCGCGCAACTTTTTGGGTTCCATATTTATAGGGGCAGACCCAGGTGAAATCATGACGGCCAAATATTTTGCTCCTTCTGGGTTGGGGCGGGGAAACCACCCCAAAGAGCTTTAATGAGATGATCAAAGCTTAAGGGGGCAACTTCCAAATTGGGGAGTTTCACATGGAGAGGTCCAAGGTAGATTAGAGAAACAACGTTATAATGATGTCAGCCAATGGTAGGGCCTGGGCTTTTTCACAAAATATATTCAGATATAATTTCACCAGATGACCACTTGACACAGAGAAAAGAACTCATAGAAGGGATGGATGGATGCTACGTTCAGATGACATTGCTCCAAGACATGCTCCAAGCCCTCCACTGATTGCCACAAGAGCGTGTGTGTGTGTGGAACACCACAAAAATCCAGTCAGCTGAATCTGAAGAAAGCCAATATAACAAATTTACTCCACACAAAAGCGGATGAGAACCAGATAAATTGTTAGAATCCAAAGAAGCTTTTGGCACAAAGGAAGCAAGGCCTGATGAATTTCCAAGTAAATCTTGGGAGAAAGGTTTGGAATCATGACAACAGGATCACAAATTGTCTGAGACCACCTGGTACAAGCAGGAAGTGAGGGCACTTCCTTGTTGGTAGTTGCAAGAATCGAGCTGAGACGCACTAAAACAAAACCAAACAAGAAAACTGTGGTGAGCACCATCGTGGGAGTTACAAATGGCTAGCGCACCCAGTTTACACATGAAGAAATTCCCACACAGATAAATCTGATGCACATATAATAAAAAGGTTGGTCAACTAATGTTAGGAGAGTATCTGTAACTCGTTTGTTCCCTGAAAGATGATGCAGGATGCAAACCCACACTGCCAGGGAACTAGCCATTAAAAGAATTGGGAACAGGGCACCGCAGATGGTGCCAGAGCAGAAGGGACCCAATTCAAGGGTGTACAACGCGGTATGCAATATAAGATAAGCAAGAAGCAAAAAACTTGGGTGGACACAAAAGGGGAGTCCATAACCAAAATGTAAATCGGTGCTAGGCGGCTTGGGTGCCCTTATCTGGAGGGGACTGGGGCGGCCCAATGGTGCACCATAAACTTTAATTATTTATGTTAAAATTTATTGGCCAACGTTGTTGGAGACCTCCTTGAAGAGATCCGCACACAGGTTTGCCCAAGGAACCATAAATAAAACTTAAGAAAATGGGAAAGTTTAATGTTTAAAAAGTTGACCAATGAGGAACATTGGTCATGAGCAAACATACTTAAACAACCTCAGGAAAATTTTGGGACAGTAGACGTGGTCCCAAGCCTTTGTGCACCAATAGGCACACGCTCCCATCCAAAAGGGTACCAAACTTCAAAACTGACCTCACTCAAATGATTGATTGAAGTTGTACCTGACCTGAGCTACTAACTTCATAAATGGAACAAGTTTGAACTCCGTTCCCCAATTAACTTGATTTTCTTAATGTTGTTCATTAAATAGCTCATCTGTTTTAACGCCTGAGCTGAAATAAGGGTCTGGGCGTTTTGCACCACACTAGTACTAACCTGGGAATATTTAGCTTGTACCAAGCGTTGTCCAAGTTGTGCTTGAGGTCAAGGAGGGCCTGAAGTTTCAAATTCTGGACCTCCTGCCGCCCAGCCTTAACCTTGGGGTTGGTGCCTACTATCAGGTCATTTAACCATGACAGATTGGGACCACTTCCGCCAACCCATAATTTCCCTGAAAATGTTTAAGTATATTCACTTGTGACCAACATTCCTCGTTGGTTGAATTTTTTACAATAAACTTTTCCATTATCTTACGTTTTATTTTATGGTTCCTTGGGCGAACCTGTGTGTGGACCTCTTTGAGGAGGCCTCCTACAACACGGTCCATTCCATTTTTTCCCAATTAACTAAAGTTTCTTGTTTACCATTGGGCCGCCCCAGTCCCCTCCAGATAAGGGCACCCAAGACGCCTGGAACTGACTTACATTTGGTTATAGACTTCCCTTTGGGGTCCACCTAAGTTTTGATATTTCTTGGCTATCTTAACCTATATACCGCGTTGTACACCTTTGCCTTGGGGCCCTTTTGCTCAGGCACCATACGCGGTGACTTGTTTCCCATTTTTCAATGACTAGTTCCCTGAAGATGTGGGTTTACATCCCGCACCACCACTCAGGGAATGAGAGAGTTACAGATACTCTCTTATCATTGCCAGTTACTAGAAAAAAACTTTGGATAAATCCCAATAATCTTTAAATGTACCATTGCTGAAAGGAGTGAACGTTGATATCTACTATAATTAATCACTAAGGAATAAAACATAGTTTAAATGGCATAAACTTTTCTTTGATAAAAAGAATTTTCTTGGATATACACATATCAAACAATTAAGTTCTGCATGTTCCAAATGTATTTGTTGTGATATCTTTGAGGTTAAGACCAAAAATTGCGAGATCATAGATAACAATGCACCTTTCAACACAGAATCAATAGTATTGGTGGCCAAGATACCTCTGAAACCTAACATTGAACACTGGGTGGTATATGGGATGGCTGGGCTGGAATGTACTGTTGAAAGAGGGGCTTACAATTTGCTGCCTCTTTAGGTTTATTGACTATTATATCTATGCCAGCAACTGCATTACCCAACTAAACTGACATGCTAATCAGAGCAGCATTCATGCACTACTTGGAGCGTTAATTGACATGGATGAAGAAACATTTAACATTTTCTGAAAATGAATCCCAGTATATTTTATTTCAAATGGCGTGCCAAAGGATCCCGTTCTCACTGCCCATATTAACCTTGCGTAATGGGATGGGGTAGTACCCATCTGCTACCAGCAACCAATAGAGGACTAGGTTTTCCTTAATCGAATCCATGAGTATAAGAGGCTGCCTCTACAACCTGTAAACATCATAATGATACCCTTCAGCCACTAAGTCATAGTGAAATCAAGCTTGGTGATATATCTAGGGACTATATGGGGAAGTCTTTGCTCCCTATTAACAATTCAGATTTGAACCACATGTGGCACCAGGAATGATACTACCAAAGCACAAAGAGATAACAGTGTAGCTGGTTAACTTGCAGAAAACTCATATGATGGTCCAGAGGCACAAGTTCGTAGCATACCTACACTTAATTCCTAAAAATGAAGTCTGGAGCTTACAAAAGTTTGAATTTCTAAAAAAATTGCCTTTGCAGCAAAAGTTTGGCCGTTGTACTAGCTGTGGTATAAGAGACCTTAATAAGACTATTGGATGAGCAAAAGGAGCAGGCGTTGGCTCTATTCAAAAAATATGAAGAGGTTTGCTACTGATGACCATAAATTGGTGCTGGGTAATCAGTTGACTTAATTCCCAGTTTTAATTTAGAAATATAAACTGATTTTAGCTCAGTTACAATATTTTCCCAAAAGGTTGGATTACAATGATGTTGACCCAATGAAACCCATTCATGCCTTTTTCTGATATATCAATACCTTTGCACAAATCATTTTATAATAGCCAAAAATCTTCATCATGAGAGCACTGTTGCTTTTTGAATGTAGTTATATGACCATAGATACTATTTACCTATTGTAAATAAAGGATCTCCTCATTTAATAAACCTAGTCATTTATTTGTGTAAATCTTTAGTGTAGTATATCTATCCTAAAATATCAAGACCTTCTATGCAAAGACATTATATAAAGAAGAAAGAATCAGTTGTAATGGCAAACTTGAGCCTGAGTAATAGCGAGAAAAGGGACCTCTTGTTACACTTTTGTTGTTCAGTACAGGGATACTTTAGTAGCAAAAAATAAGGAATCTTTACCTTTACAATGGACTCAGGCCAGGAAGGAGAAAATGGTGTGGACCACCAATCCGTCACCTATTACATATATCATCCTACTCCTGATTATCTTGAAAATAAAGAAAGTCAGCTTTTTTATCTCCTTGATTCAAATGCTTCAAGATTTATACCTTCACTGCGGAAAAGCTAAAAGAGATTGAGGAATTGTTACTTCATCAATGCAGCTTTTTGGCCTTATAAAATCTAAAATATTGCCTGTTTTTCTATCATCAGTAGAATTAGGACCAGTTGATTCAACAATATAAAATTTCTCTTAACATTAAGACATTATCAAGTATTACAATAAACAAGTAACTTATTAAAGATGGGGCAATACCTGGCTGGGTAATTCCACCCTACTATACGAATTATAAAATGACCATTTTTGTCACTACTCCCTAATTATGGAAGTGTTTAACCAAAATCAACATAATGTGTAAGCGCTACAGGGCCTGAACAGACATCTTGAGGCCAGCTTCCATGGTGTGCACCAGTCTGTTAATGACAACTATAAACTTTAGTTTCTAATTCTACACCAGTTGGATAAACTTAATAATAATTTTAATTGGTCTCAATGTAACAGTTCTCTCGACTGTAGCCAGAGTTCAAAAATGTTTTTGAAGCTGTAAACTAGTGTAGATGCTTAAAAACTTAATGATGGGCGGAAGGGACTAATTTATTGATTTAGAAAGCGTCATCAACTATAGGATGTGTGTGGATTTAGTGCCTGGGGACCTTCATAATCCTTTATGGTCAGGATCTTTTACAGCCATCCAGATCAGCCACCCGGTTGAAGACTTCATTGTGCTACATTGTCTTTGTAACTGCAATGGTTGAGGTCGCGCATTTTAAGGTTAAGGAAATGAAGATAAAATCCATGATGGCATCTCTAATGATTCTTGTGTGCGTGATGCTTCATGATTGAATCTCATGTTATAGCATTC
The DNA here is from genome assembly GCA_022478985.1 of Massospora cicadina. NCBI lineage: Eukaryota > Fungi > Entomophthoromycota > Entomophthoromycetes > Entomophthorales > Entomophthoraceae > Massospora > Massospora cicadina. The sequence goes on from JAKSZP010019176.1 coordinate 24,599, forward strand.
AGTGACAAATTTCAATATACTGGCTCGAGAGTCAACTTGGCGAGGCTCAATTTGGGAGTAGTGATTCTGATTCAGTTATTTGTCTCAAATCCCAAAAATTGGAATGTGTTTACTATTGGATATCAAACCGTGGACAACTGTGAGGTCACCAATGAATGGGTCCAAGGGATGACTTGCCTCCAGGAGGAAGTTAAATGTAGCCATGTTACCTCAGGAGACATAGTTTGTCAGGCTGAGGCGGTCCAATCCCTTGACCAATACACCCAACGCAAAATGGGGGTGGCTGCTCAGCACTTAGAAAGCAACATTGAGACTACCAACATCCTCCTGTCTGAATTGCAACAGATCAAAAATCAACAAGCAGCCATGCAGCAGAATATTAAATGATTGAGAGGCTTAGTCTGGATGTTACACAAGACAGCGGAGACCTCCTTTAGTCAAAATTGACCTATGGCACTACATTCATGACCTTTGTACCTTGAAATTACTCATAAAGGCGAATTTCTGGAACTGCACATTGGCGTGCATGATATGTGAAGATATCTTATGGACCTACAACGTTTCAAGTTGCAATGTATTCAAGACTAGTAGAATTATAACACTTGGGAACAACAAATTTAATGTGAGGTAAAGGATGGCATATGTCAATGCCCTCTTCAAACTCCAATTCCTTCTCATTCCAAACTATCCGGGGAGGAGCCTGCTGAAGAAGAGGCTACACAAGATCCAATGCCTAATACCACCCATGCTTTACCACCCTCATTGCTCGCCTTGCCTCCTTCTGTGGAGATACAACTGAACTTAGTCAACCCCACTCCAGTAACACAGGACCTCAGGTCAGTTATGCATCATTAACATCTAGATCTGTAAGTTTCCATCCATGATTCCATCAGTTTAATTTAGTCAATATTCTTAATTTTTATAAGCATGGGAATGTACATTCATTATCAAAAATGTTCAAGATGACCATGCATAAAGCTGATAATCTTTTTCAGCTGAAACTATGATTAGCTGTTTAGATGAGCAGAATTGAGATCTGATCATGTCATACTTACCTGAGGAACGTTGAATATTTTCTGTTGTGGTAATGGCGGTTTTATGAGATTTTAGAAGCCCCAAATGCGTGGCTACTATTTTTCTTTCCCATAATGATAACATTAGTTACTACAACTTAATTCAAACAACAATTTCTTATAATCACACAGGAGAGATGGACGTATTCAACAAAAAACCAATTAAACTGGGCGAAAGCCATAACAGGAAATGAACAAAACAGGGCGCTGAAGGGCAAGGAACGCCCTAGAGGGACCGGAAAACATGGCCACCAAAAAAACCACAAAATGAGGCACTACCCAGAATTGTGGAGTTCACCGTGAAACATAACCAGTACATGGAAATCCAGTATAACCAGCCCTTTTGAAGGTAGAGCATGGGATTCCACTCTACCTAGGGGTTGAGTCACCAACTCTGTGGGAGAAAGTGTGTGAGGAATAGGCTTCCCTATTTCCCTATGCAGTGTACGTTAACATTGAAATGGTCCCACGCTGCTGGTTTAATTTGGGCTTTTGAGACCAAAGAAGATGCAGACACCGCCACAAAGTATGAATTGAATCTGTCCTCCTCAAGCGCAAACGAATTGTGTGCACTGTGCGCACCAGATGGAACAAAGCAAACGTTTTGTTCATCTCCATTGGCTCACTCCCCACCAACCTCCCGTGCAAGCAAATTGAGGAGGAGCATCGAGATGGACTTAAACACTATGGAGATATTAAACAACTCGAATTACAACAGTTTAACTGATGCTGAACCTGTGCACAGGAAAGGCAAGCACCATGATCAACCCAAACCCCAAGGTGACCGCAGACCTCATAAGAATCCATCATGCAGTGCAGTTTCACCCCCCAGATGGGAAGGTGTCAGAGCCATTCCGCATTACACCAGAACGCACACTGCCTATCTGCAACCACTGCACCACATTGGGGCACAAGGAACATACATGCCCCATGAAGGAGGGCATCATGGCCCCAGAATTATGTTACAATGCCCTGGACAAAAATAATGTAGAATTGACAAAATAACTGATAAAAAACCACGCCTTCCAATGGGGAGAGGATGGGCACTACCTCATCATAGACCCAGTAACACCCAAAGCACGCAATTGCTGCAGAAGGCCTACAAGCGGGAAGTGTCATGGATGCGGCTGATAAGAATTAGACTGGGCTCCCAGTCAGGGTGTATGAGCATCCAGTGGAGAGCCCAGAATGCCAAGGGCACAGAGGTCCATGCAACTAGAAGAAGGGGGAGATCTATTGGAATGTGAGGAAAGCAAATGTTCATTAACATACTGAAGGCCCCAAGGCAAACCAGATGGTTGCGATGGAGCAACCGCGAATTTTGCAGGGGCAACCCCCAAGGATGGATGAGCTAGGGAGGATGATGACTCCTCCAGGGTTCACAGTTACTGGCCTTCAGGTTTGAGTAGGTGAGTCTGTGTGCTAGGGAGGGGCGGCACAGGGTCCACCGCATGGGCAGGGGTGCTGTCATAGGGGAAAATGGGCCCACAACAAGCATTAGGGCCAAACCTTGGGTGGGGTGCTCCGGAGCTCTCAGGTGGGTGGGATTAGTGGCGGATGAGCTAAGTGTGAGGGTCAAACTCGCGGCCATTGGGGAGGAAGCATCCAGAGGCTGCTCCATTAGGGGAGCAGTCTCAGAAATCCAAGTGTTAAAGCGAACATATGGGTTTGCATCAGATGGGTACCCAAAAATGGATGGAGAATTGACTCCATCATTGAGAGCGAGGCAGCTTGCAGCAGATATGATCCACCACTGTGTAGCAGGGTTGAGTGACTGGATGACCCATTTAGCGATCTTTGGGATGATTATTTGGGTGGCGGCATGCTTCACCAGATTGATCGGCAGAATTTTGAAAAAAATAAATGTGCAGAGTCTGTGGAAAGGCGTTCAGGTTATTTGGGCTTTATTTTTAGCGCAATAGTGGGAAGAATAGATATTTGCTGACAACTGCCCCTCAGCAGAGCAGTTGCCTTAAGTATTGGAAGAATTTTAGAGTAAAAGATGCTGAGGGATTGGGTGATTGGGGATTAGTGATGGGATTTAGTTGGCTGATGGGTGGGGGTGGAGGGATGCCCAAAAGCTTGGCAAAAATAAAAAAAAATCATTTGCAGATTTTCCGGAATTTTTGGGGCAAGACCAGGTCAATGGTACTGATCCAGGTCTTGACCATTTGAGTCAGGCTTTACACATGGTTCAGAAACTCAGGATTTGTCCTGGATTCTGTGGCCTTGGTGCTCGGTTGTCCACAACCTGATCCAAACTCTTGATCTGATTGTTTATGCGATCCAAACTTCCTGGATCCGTCCTGGGGGGTAGGTTTCTGGTCCAGGTCACTTGTAACCTGGTTTGAGGCCCAAAATAAATTCTGATCTGAACCTCAGACCTGGCCAGTCTGGACTGGATCCATTAGTCCAGAATTCGCAGACTGGGCCCTGATACTAGCACTGGCTATTTTCTCAAAATTTTGGTATGTTTTTCCTGGTGAGTGAGGAGTCCCAGGGGCCTGCCAATGGCCCCTGGCCTGCATTTTCTCCTGGCAGTTCCCCTCTATTAATCTTACCAGGGTTGAGTAGGGGGAGGGAGAGATATGATTGTCTTTAGGAGGAAGGGCAGTTACCCAGTGTTCATAAACCATGTGCACCAGGTCGCTCAACTGGGACAGGGGGTCTGCTTGGGCCTTTGGCCCCCTTTTTGTCTGAAAGGGATGCTGCTCTTTATCCAGTTGTTTGGCTGGTCCCCAGGACTTACAGGAAGCTGCCAAGGCTGCATCACTCATAGCCTCTGCATTGATCATGGCAAAACTCAGGAAGACATTGAGGATTTCAGCTGAGCCAACCAATCAGAGCAGATGTTTCAAGCTGAGGAGGACCTGGAGGAAATTATCTGAGTCGCTCAATCATAGCAGTACACCCAAATGAATTTTTACTCAACAATGCGACTGAATAACCAAATGATATCAATCAAATGAACTTAGAAGAACAATTCAGCTCCACTATGGGCGAAAAGCGGTACCCAATTCTCCAAATTTGCACCCCAAAACCATAGAGACAAATCAGCGCATTACACCAGCCCAACATGAGTCATGATCGGAAGAATCTGCCACAAAATCTAAAAGCTACACTATTCATAAGAAATCGACACAGGGTATGGAATTAAATGATGCCACAGAATATACTGGTCCAATAACATGAAGGCGGGCTAGCAATAATGGCGTTGGGTGTGGGCTGGTTGGCCCTCCCAACCACTCCTGAGGCACTGCGGGCACCTCAGTGACAATAGTGAAGCTAAACATTATGGGAGACAGGGATCATGTGTCTCAATCCAGAAAAGCTGGACTACCTGCAATTACCCACTGGAGATATCTTGGCCATCCAAGAAACCCACTGTCTACAGGGGGAAGAGGGATCCTGGTCAGCCAGGGTCTCACCATCCCTATTAGTATGGACAACAAACTGTGGGGTGGTCGTCAAAAATAACAAAAAACTGAAGATCACAAACTCCTCCTTATATCTGCACAGTCAAATCCTGGTTGCAATGGTCATAAACCAAGAGGACACAATTTCAAAAGCAAGCATCTATGCACTGTGCACCGCAGCTGAGAGGAAACAAATCCTCAAAACCATCCCAAAACTCTCCTCCCACCTGATAGCATCCTACTGGGCGACTTCAACTGGTGGGATAACCCCAACATGGACTGATGGCCTAATCCCAGGGCATACCCACCGGGGCACATCGAGTTTCATGCAATGAAGGCAGCCCTAAGCCTACATGATACCCTCCCCCCAGGATACCACTCCTTCCCAACATGACCTGCCCCAACATATGTGAGGGAATGCTCATCTCGATGAGCCACATTGACTACATCCTCACACCAAAAACCCACTGATTGAACATCTCCAACTTTGCAACAAAAAATCAATTTCTCTGACCACTGACTCATTTTGGTACAGCTCTTACCAACCCAAACTCCCACACAGGCGTCAATCTGGAGGAAACTACACCCAGAAAACATAAAAGTGCCCAAAATATCTGACTGGGTCGAACACAATGCCACAAAGCCAGAATTCACAACCCCGTTCATATTGGATCCCATCAAAGCCTGGACAAGTTTCAAAACTGAACTAATAGATAAAACTTGTCACATCGCCTCATGTAAGTACATCACCAACACAGCTACAATCAGGCGCACCTTAGCTGAAATGGACCACCTCGAGCTCAATGCCCCAAAGTTCAGATACAGCCCCAATTGGGGGCACAAATGGGCGGGAATATCAGCCCGCCTAAACGCCCTCATTGTTGAGGACCATCACATAATTAAAAATCAAGAAAAGGTAAGTTCATAAAAGAAGGCAAATCCTGCTTGATGTACTTCTTCCACCAATTCCAATCCCGCAGCAACCAGCCCATGTGCACACAGATCTGCAAAGTTGACGGCACCGTGGCAACTGACTTAACGGAGATCAAATGGAAGTACACCGCTAATGCACTGAACTATATCATGACACCCCAAAAGACCCCAAAAAATTAAAAATTTCATACACACCACTTGAATAAAAAGCACACCGCTGGACTTCAACCTCCAAACATAATTACACAAGAGAAACTCTGGGACACAGTCTGCGGTGCACCATGTAGGAAATGCCCAGGGCCTGATGGGATACCTTACAGATTTTACAAAAAATATTTTAAGCAAATCGCCCCCCTTCTCTTAGCATCAATGATCCAGTGCCTGCTGGAGACACGCCTCCTGCCTGGTGGCCAGGACTCCTATGTCATAACCCTGTTCAAAAAGGGTGACAAATTGGGCCTGGCCAACTAGCGCCCAATTACACTCTCTAACACTGATACAAAACTACATACAAAAATTTTAGCAACCAGATTAGGCACAATAGCCTCCAATATCCTGTCACCCAATCAGTTTAGGTTTATACCAGGGCGTTCAATCTGGACCAATATACACTCCATCACCAACATATGTCAGTCCAAAGCAACTGGAGCCCTGGTAAACCTAGACCAGGAGAAGGCATACAACCGCGTTAGCTGGCTGTACCTTAAGGAATGCCTGAGCACCTTCAAACTCCCACCCAGATTTGTAATCTGGGCGATTCTCCTTACATAATCAGCATCCATGGCTGTATGTGGCCCTTCCATTTTAAAAAACAAGATCATACCACGCAGAGGGCTCAAACAAGGGGACTCCCTCAGCCCGCTGCTGTATATCTTCAGCTTTGATCCACTCCTTTGCATTGCTGACTCACGCCTTATGGGCATAACTGCACAAGGCCAGTCACTAGTCAAGATACTACCTTTGCGGATGACTGCATAACTGATATAGCTAACAATAATGATGCCTGCAAACTGGAACACATCAAAGGA